>JACXGM010019974.1:0-18085 GCA_016801145.1 Umbra pygmaea | reverse complement strand
TGACGTCCATTGGACATATTACAGACGTTAACTATTAGAATATTATGTCTGTTAGACATCTGATTTACGTAATTTGAACATCTGACAAGACGTCTATGCGACATATTTCAGATGAGCAAACGCCCTTAGAATTACGTCTTCCAGATGCTAACGACGACCACACACAGATGTCTCCGCGATGTACGTGTGCTATCTGGGTTAGATCGCTGTTAGACCACAGTTAGACATGCGTTAGACCTCAATTAGACCTCAGTTAGACATCTGTTAGACATCTGTTAGACCTCAGTTAGACCTCAATTAAACCTCCATTAGACCTAAGTTAGACCTCTGTTAGACCTCTGTTAGACCTCTGTTAGACCACAGTTAGACATCAGTTAGACATCAATTAGATATCAATTAGACCTCAGTTAGAACACAGTTAGACCACACTTAGACCGCTGTTAGACCACACTTAGACATCAGTTAGACCTCCATTAGACCACAGTTAGACATCAGTTAGACCTCCATTAGACCACAGTTAGACATCAGTTAGACCTCCATTAGACCACAGTTAGACATCAGTTAGACCTCCATTAGACCACAGTTAGACATCAGTTAGACCTCCATTAGACCACAGTTAGACATCAGTTAGACCTCCATTAGACCACAGTTAGACATCCATTAGACCTCGTTAGACCACAGTTAGAACTCGTTTAGACCTCAGGGAGTCTCTGAAGTGAGGAAACCCCTGTTGACTGTCTCACTCCACCCTGGGAGTGATGAAGGCTTCTATGCATTGCCCCATGAAACTCCCAGCCACACGCCAGTCAGCGACAAAGTCACAGCAGCACCTGAGAGGCCCTTTAGTCAGTTCTAATCTCTTCCATACTGACCAACATATTGTAGGAACCCTTTCAGGGAACAGAGGATGTACTAAGGATGTCCTTGTATTTACAGATGTTTGTTTGCATGTGCTGGTTTCCTGATATAGTTGCAGTCATTTTTATCCAAGATATTTGAGCCCAGTTGGTCCTGGTCAATAGAAAAGCATGTGATCATCATAAACTACAGTATAAACTATATCATATGGTCAAATGTTTAATAATGTTGTGAAAGGAACACATTTTCCCAATACAACACTATGCGTGACAGGACAAACAAAAAACAAAAAAACAATACCTTTCCCCAGTGAGAGTGAGAGTAAATAAATGAATGTGTTTGTGACATCACAGGAAGTCCATGGAGCACCAGTGAGCCGAGTATTGAGCCTGATGGATCAGGAGGGACTGGAGGCAACGAAGACAACTACCACCGCAACATGTCCTGGCTACATGTAGGTGCTGTGTTTGGGTGGTTGTGTGTATGGGGGTAGCTGTTTGTATATTGGGGTGGATGTGTGTATGTTGGGCTGGTTGTGTTTATATTGGCCTGGTTGTGTGTATATGGGGGTAGTTGTGTGTGTTTATTCCTTTGAATACTTGCACTTTTCTGTTAATGTGTCCAAGCATGGATTCAACTTTGCCTGTTGGTTTGCACACGTCCCTCCCCAGCTCTGTTTTTCCAGTCTAACTGTAGCTCTGTACCCCTCCTCCTACACTAGATTATGATTCTACTGTGCAACCAGCAGAGCTTCATCTGTACCCACATAGAGTTCTGCCACCCACGCTGTTACCAGCATCACAGCCGCTCCTGCGCTCGCCTGGTTCGTGCCGTCAAGCTCCTCTATGGGGAGTCAGTGGACAGTCTGAGAGAGGACCGCGCCGGGAACGTAGGCAGCCGGGCCAAGAAGAACAAGGAGGTGAGTGCACATGGAAAATTACTTTGGCTTTGGGTTATAACCTTGGTTCCCTGAGGGAGGGAACTAGGTCCATCAAAACATGTACAACCCCAATTCCGAAGATAGTATTTAAAATGCAAAAACACAAACAAAAAGATTGATTGGAAAATAAAATTCATATTATTGACACATTCTTTTTCACTTTGTGAATTAAATATATTTTAGAAAATATACACTAATTTCAAATCTGATGAATGAAACACAATCCAAAAATTTGTGAGAGTTGACTGTTTACCACTGTGTAACATCATGTTTTATTTTAATAACACTTATTAAGCATTTGGGCAATGAAGACACCAGTTGTTTAAGTTTAGCAAGCAGAATTTTCTCCCATTCATTCATTATGCATGTCCTCAGCTGAACAACTTTGTTGCCTTATTTTGCACTTCATAATGCACCACACATGTTAACATAGGACCCCTTCTTTGATATCACCTTCACAATTCTTGCATCCATTGAACTTAGGAGTTTATGGAGAGTTTCTGCTTGAATCTCTTTGCAGGGTGTCAGAATAGCCTCCCAGAGCTGCTGTTTTGATGCGAACTGCCTCCCACTCTCATTGATCTTTTGCTTGAGGATGCTCCAAAGGTTCTCAATAGGGTTGAGGTCAGGGAAGGATGGGGGCCACATCATGAGTTTCTCTCCTTTTATGCCTAAAGCAGCAAATGACACAGAGGTATTCTATTTATCATGAGATGGTGCATTGTCATGCATGAAGATGATTTTGCTACGGAAGGCACGTTTCTTCTTTTTCTACCATGGAAGAAAGTGGTCAGTCAGAAACTCTATATACTTTGGTCATTTTCACACCTTCAGGGACACTAAAGTGGGCTAACAGCTCAGAAATAAAAATATACGGAAATAAATAAATACAGAAATGAAAGAATATGGAAATAAATTAATATAAAAATTAATAAATACAAAAATAAATGATCACGGAAATAAATAAATAAATTAATAAATAGGGAAATAATATTGATTAATAAATGTATAATTCAATATTTTTATATTTTTATGCATAAATATTTTTTTTATTTTTATGCATAAATATTTTTATTGATGCATATATTTATTTATTATTTTGGTAGACTTGGTCCTCCATACAAAACAACCAAAAACAATAAATAAAATGGACTCTCAGTCTCTGTTAACAACAAATGCACCTGAATAAAAACCAAACACAATCAAAAACAATAAATAAAATGGAAATTAAAAACCACACACAGCCAAAACAATAACGTATCTTTGGTAGAGAGAGAGAGAGAGAGACGAGGAAACCAAACAAGCATGCAAATGGAAATTATTGTGGGCTTAAAAATTATTGAGCTAGTTTTTATTTATCATGCTATTAATTGATTTATTGCATATTGTGACAGGCTTAGCAATATGCATCAAAATAAAATTAGACAGGTGCATAAATTTAGGCACCCCAACAGAAATATCACATCAATATTTAGTTGAGCCTCCTTTAGCAGAAATAACAGCCTGTCGCCTCTATAGCCTGTAATGAGTGTCTGGATGCTGGATGAAGGTATTTTGGACCATTCCTCCTTGCAAAACATCTCCAGTTCAGTTAGGTTTATAGGCTGCCAAGCATGGACAGCCCGCTTCAAATCACCTCACAGATTTTCAATGATATTCAGGTCTGGGGACTGGGATGGCCATTCTGGAACAGTACTTGTTCCTCTGCATAAATGCCAGAGTAGATTTTGAGCAGTGTTTTGGGTCATTGTATTGTTGAAATATCCAGCCCCGGCGTAACTTCAACTTTGTAACCGATTCCACTATATTATTCTCAAGTATCTGCTGATATTGCGTTGAATCTATGCAACCCTCAACTTTAACAAGATTCCCAGTAAATCCAGCTGCATTAAAGCTTCAGCAGATAGATTTGCCTTTTCATCTCAATCATTCGGGCTTCAAGTACCTTGGAGTGAATCTGACTCGCTCACTGCCAGCTCTCTTTCAGCTAAATCAGATGAAGGCTGATTTTAAGAGGTAGGGCAATTTACCTCTCTCTCTTATTGGGAAGATCAATGCTGTGAAAATGAATAGTTTGCCTAAATTCATCTCCATTTTTCACTCTATTCCTGTTCTTTTACCTTTGTCTTTCTTCAAAGCAATTAACCAGGCTGTCACTTCTTTCATCTGGGGTGGGAAGGTGCCCAGGGTTAGTAGGTCCTTGCTGCAGAGATGTAAATTTAATGGAGGGCTTGCACTTCCTAATTTTCTATATTATTACTGGAACACCAACATTCAGAAACCGTTATTCTGGTTCCCCAGACACACCCTGATGTCATCGAGAAGGTTTGTCTTGCACCTCTTCGTCTTTTTCAGCTTTACTCTGCTCCTCTTTCCCAATAACTCTCTCGTTATACTGACAACCCAGCAGTACTATCTACACTTAAGATCTGGTACCAGTTCCGTCGTCATTTTAAGCTCTCCCGTACTTCCATCATGGGTCCTATAAATAACAACCACATGTTCACTCCATCGGTGGTTGACAATGCCTTCTCTCTATGGAAAGGAAAGGGTATTAAAACATTCCATGACCTTTTTGAAAACTAAGTCTTCTCTAGTTTTCCCAACTTGGCTGCTAAATATGCCTTGCCTCCATCACACTTTTTTCGGTATCTGCAGATGAGACATTACATTTCATCTGAATTTGCATGTTTTCCTTCCCTACCCTCTACCCAGCCATGGGATGAACTATTGACTCTCTCACCTCAACAGAGATCACTGATTTCACAGGTCTATTAATTGATTATGTCTTTTGACAAAAAACCTACCAATAGGTCAAAATCTGCCTGGGAGCGAGAAATGGGTCTTGAACTTTCAAAGTTATGGGATAGAGCGATTGAGAGAGTTAGTTTTACCTCATCTTGCGCCCGTCTTGGACTTATTCAGTTCAAGGTGGTCAATAGAGTTCATTACTCTAAGTCCAGACTATCTAGAATGTACCCCACAGTGAACGATGTGTGTGACAGATGTCATTCCTCCCCATGTGACCTCTATCATATGTTTTTTTTGTGCGCTATATTGAGCAATTACTGGAATTACATATTTTATATCCTATCCGAGGCACCTAAAATCCGTTTGACTCCATGTCCTCTGATTGCAGTGTTTGGAATCCCAAGGGACCCCCTCTTATTAAACCATAAAAACGCTGATATCATTGCTTTTACCTCCTTACTAGCCCGCCGCAGAATCCTGCTGCAGTGGAAATCTTGTCAGCCCCCCTTAGGCTCTCTTTGGCTAAGCGATGTTTTGTAATTTCTACAACTGGAGAAAATTAAGTATACCGTGAGGGGATCAAGTTTTATCTCTATTTATATTTTAATAATTTAAGAGTACTTCCCTCAGATCTGCCATAATCCATTCTGTCACCAGCCTTTCAAGTCTAAATCATTATTGTATGTATGCATTTGTATGTATGTCTGCGTATTATATGTTCGTTTGGGTGTTCAATGTGGGTTTGGGATGTGTGGTGGGTGGGATGTTCGGGACCGTGTTGGGTCCAGCCGGACACTTGCAGGGTGGGGGGGATTGTGAGGATATGTTTCTGTGTTCTGTGGTGTGTCCTGTTATTTTCATTTGTCTTGAAAAATCTATAAATAAATACATGAAAAAAAAAAGATTCCCGGTACCAGCACCGGCCCCACAGCATAATGGAACCTCCACCAAATGTTACTGTGGGTAGCAAGTGTTTGTCTTGAATTGCTGTGTTATTTTGCCGCCGTGTATAATGCCCCTTGTTATGACCAAAGAACTCCACCTTTGTTCCATCAGTCCATAGCACCTTCTTCCAAAATGAAGCTGGCTTGTCCAGATGTGTTTTTGCATACCTCAAGCGACTCTGTGATGTGTGTGCAGAAAAGGCTTCTTCTGCATCACTCTCCCATACAGCTTCTTCTTGTGCAAAGTGCGTTGAATTGTTGAACAATGCACAGTGACACCATCTTCAGCAAGATAATGTGTCGGTAGGTCTTCGGAGGTGGTGCCTGTGGTGTTCCATTTCCTCAATATGTTCCTCACAGTGGACACTGACAGCTTAAATCTCTGCAATAGCTTTTTGTAGCCTTCCCCTAAACCATAATGTTGAACAATCTGTGTTTTCAGGTCATTTGAGAGTTGTTTTGAGGCCCCCATGTTGCCACTCTTCAGAGGACAGTCAAAGAGAACAACAACTTGCTATTGTCCACCTTAAACACCTTTTCTCATGATTGGAACTATGAAGGTCAAGGCTTAATGAGTTCACCAAACCAATTGTGTTCCAATTAATTAGTGCTAGGTAGTTACAGGTATTCAAGTCAACAAAATGACAAGGGTGCCCAAATTTATGCACCGGTCTACTTAAATTTTGATGCATATTGCACATTTTCTGTTAATCCAATTAACATAATTTCACTGCCAAAATATTACTGTGTCCTTCAGTTATTTGATAGATCAAAATGAAATTGCTGATCCAAACAGCCAATGATTTATAAATGAAAATCATGGAAATTGTCAGGGGTGCCTAAAATTTTGCATACAAATATAGAATAGGCATTATGGCATAGCTACTGTATATGACAGCAGATGTCTGACATATTCAGCAATGTAAAAAGACTTCTAAACTCTAAAACAAATAGTAAGTACATTTGATTAATTTTCAAAGGGGGTAAAGCATATTAAAACAGTTCGGGCAGCTAATCGGTGTCTTACAACTGTTGTGCCCTGGAAAAAATAAAAAAATATTAATGGAGCCAGGCAAAGTAATTTGTTTGAAGGAAAGGAATATTAAAAATAATTAATGTTGCAAAATCCTGATTTACTGTAAAAATACAGTGGGCCCTATTTTAACGATCTGAAACGCAAGTATGAAACGCGAAACGCAAGTGACATTGTGGGCGGGTCCCGGGCGCTGTTGCTATTATGCCGGCGGGATAAATGACACTTGCGCCCGACGCAAATTTTAAATGGGTAGGTCTGAAGTAGCTAAATTAGTCATAGGTGTGGTTTGGGTGTGACATGCTATAAACCAATCAAAGTGTCATCTCACATTCCTTTTAAGAGCAGGCACGCTTGTTCCATGGCGGATTGCTATTATAACGGCAGATTGCTATAGATTTTTCTTTTTTACAAAATGTAAATAAAGAAATGTCACAAAGACATACTTTCTGATGTTTTGGGCTCACTGTCACTGAATCACAAGGTTTTGAATGCATGGTAATATTATGTAGTCTAACATTAGACTGAGATTACTTTGCTTACCTCACTCTTCTGTCAAATAAGATCTCCTTCCCTATTTTGCTGCTGGAGCATTTGGGTTAAGTAGCAACGGCACATGCATTTCAACATCACATCTCCTTAAGTCCTCTATTATTTTTTCATTTATGTAATCAACACATCCATGATTCATGGAAATGTTGTGTAAAACACAAGCCACAAAGAATGCTCCAACATTTTGAGGACTGTAAAGTGCCTTGTGTCCTATCCAAACATCTGACGTGCATTTTCAGTGTGCCGAATGTTTGTTCAATTAGGCTACACTGCGTGTTTGTGTGTGTAACAGCATTTCACGCATCATAAATGGTGTCATCAGCCATGTCTTAAACAGAAAGCCGTTGTCCCCTTCACAGTCACCCATCCAAGGGGGGATTGGCAGAGTTTGCCAGCATAAATGAGTCGTAGCTTGAGCCAGGGTAATTCGCAAAAAGAAATGCATAGGTTATTTTACTATTAGCATCACAAATGACTTGTATGTTGATTGAATGGGTTCCCTTGCGATTGATGTACACTGTCAAAAAAATAAAGGAAACACTAAGATAACACATCCTAGATCCAAATGAATGAACTAATCATATGAAATACTTTCTTCATTGAATGTGCTGACAACCAAATTACACAAAAATGATCAATGGAAATCAAATTTATCAACCCATGGAGATCTGGATATGGAGTCACACTCAAAATCAAAGTGGAAAACCACACTACAGGCTGATTAAACTTTGATGTAATGTCCTTAAAACAAGTCAAAATGAGGCTCAGTAGTGTGTGTCCTCCACGTGCCGTCATGACCTCCCTACAATGCCTGGGCATGCTCCTGATGAGGTGGCGGATGGTCTCCTGAGGGATGTCCTCCCAGACCTGGACTAAAGCACCTGCCAACTCCTGGACAGTCTGTGGTGCAACGTGGCGTTGGTGGATGGAGCGAGACATGATGTCCCAGATGTGCTCAATCCGATTCAGGTCTGGGGAACAGGTGGGCCAGTCCATAGCATCAATGCCTTTCTCTTCCAGGAACTGCTGACACACTCCAGCCACATGAGGTTTAGCATTGTCTAGCATTAGGAGGAACCCAGGGCCAACCGCACCAGCATATGTTCTCACAAGGGGTCTGAGCAGCCGCGGTCGGTGGATCTTAATTGGGGAGGACGGGCTCGTATTACGCTCAGAACCGGAGTGAATGGAATGTGTGCAAATCAAAAAAACAATTGGTTTTGTTCATTGCGCACCATTCCATTCACTCCGGTTCCGAGGGTAATACGAGCCTGTCCTCCCCAATTAAGATCCACCGACCGCGGCTGGGTCTGAGGATCTCATCTCGGTATCTAATGGCAGTCAGGCTACCTCTGGCGAGCACATGGAGGGCTGTGCGGCCCCCCAAAGAAGTGCCACCCCACACCTTTACTGACCCACCACCAAACCGGTCATGCTGAAGGATGTTGCAGGCAGCAGAACGTTTTCCACGGCGTCTCCAGACTCTGTCACGTCTGTCACATGTGCTCAGTGTGAACCTGCTTTCATCTGTGAAGAACACAGGGCGCCAGTGGCGAATTTGCCAATCTTGGTTTTCTCTGGCAAATGTCTGTAGGCACAACCCCCACCTGTGGACGTCGGGCCCTCATACCACCCTCATGGAGTCTGTTTCTGACCGTTTGAGTGGACACATGCACATTTGTGGCCTGCTGGAGGTCATTTTGGAGGGCTCTGGCAGTGCTCCTCCTGCTCATCCTAGCACAAAGGCGGAGGTAGCGGTCCTGCTGTTGGGTTGTTGCCCTCCTACGGCCTCCTCCACGTCTCCTGATGTAATGTCTCCTAGTAGCGCCTCCATGCTCTGGACACTACGCTAACAGACACAGCAAACCTTCTTGCCACAGCTCGCATTGATGTGCCATCCTGGATGAGCTGCGCTACCTGAGCCACTTGTGTGAGTTGTAGACTCTGACTCAATGCTACCACTAGAGTGAAAGCACCGCCAGCATTCAAAAGTGACAAAAACATCAGCCAGGAAGCATAGGAACTGAGAAGTGGTCTGTGGTCACCACATGTAGAACCACTCCTTTATTGGGGGTGTCTTGCTAATTGCCTATAGTTTCCACCAGTTCCATTTGCACAACAGCATGTGAAATTGATTGTCAATCAGTGTTGCTTCCTGAGTGGACAGTGTGATTTCAGAGAAGTGTGATTGACTTGGAGTTGCATTGTGTTGTTTAAGTGTTCCCTTTATTTTTTTTGAGCAGTGTATATCAGTGTGAAAAATTCAGCCTGAATAATTTGGGTAAATGTGTACACTAGATGTATGCCTATTTTTTCACATCTTCAGACACCACACAACGATTTCCCTCGTGTGGTAATATTTTTCCTTATTATGTACAGTGTTGCAATAATGGGAACGGCTGCATCTGTGTAGATAAGAGGAGAGAAGTGTATGCGCGTTGTACACATGCTACATTATGGCCAAGCATGCGCCCTTAACATAGCATCTGAATAACACACCACTGACTTTTTACCAGGTTTTTCCTGGTCTGTGGCAGAATTGATTTGGGAACTGCAAAATAGCACCAGGGAACGTTTGCGCCGGAACACACGTCTTCTTTTTGCTGAACCTCCCCCGGGAGCCCAAGTTCATTCCCAAATTTACCAACGCGTGTCTGTGGAGGGAAAAGTCCCCTGTGTGTTGGGTGCAAAATAGGAATGATACATGCATTGGTGTAAAAAGTAAATAGCGCCGGGTGCAAGATAGGGCCCATTGTTTATCAATTGAGATAAGTATTTGGGAAAATTGTACACTGTCTTTTTGATATGAATGGGATTTTACTTTAAAAAGCACTAAAGGGAAAAAAAAGAGAAAAAAACATCACAGCAGTACAACAAACTGAATAAAAAGCCTGGTAGTGTAAAAAAACAAGGTTCTGGGTATCCTAACAGCTATGTTTGATTCGCTCTTTTGGTCAAATTCGTTTGAACTTTCGTTCATTAGGCTTCTTTTGCATGCAGATTTTTGCAAGCAGATATATTAATGATCACACAATCAAATGCAGTGGGGTCAAGGTGGAGAGTTTGACATGGAATGTAGTGATATAAAGTGTTTTGACTCAAATGTTTGTGTGTTTCTTGCTGTCTCTCTGTTCGAAGTGTTCGGACAAATCGTGTCTGAGGACCCCATCAATGAAGAGGCGCCCCACAGACTCCAACACTGAGGGCAAGAAAGACACGGGCATGCTGAAGTACATCCGCAACCAGGTGCCTGCCTCCACACCTTAGAATGACACATGCTGTGAAAACAACAACAAGTGCCTGACATTCTGCCAGTCTGTCTGAAGCATCATGCCAACAGATGCTGCCTCACCAGTTCACCACATGCTTGTTTATCTAGAGAAAGAAGCCAACCACATGCAAAGATGCTTTCTCACCAACCACACCCACAGGCTTCTGCCCACACAACACATAAACTATATTACAGTAGTAGCATGCTAACTAGATAGCGGGTCTTTCAGCCCACTTAAATGCATTGCTGTGTGATACACTACTACTACAACTAACACAGCAACCCTATCTCTGTTAGCATGCTAATGCTAACCCTCTTGTGCCTCCAGGTGATGAGCCTTTC
Source organism: Umbra pygmaea (assembly GCA_016801145.1). Taxonomy (NCBI): domain Eukaryota; kingdom Metazoa; phylum Chordata; class Actinopteri; order Esociformes; family Umbridae; genus Umbra; species Umbra pygmaea. Next base: position 7,394 of record JACXGM010019974.1, on the reverse strand, counting down.
TCCGGCTCCTTTGTCCCTGCTTATCAAGGCGGCGCCAATCCTGACCGAGGACATGTATGGGGACGTCCAGCCGGCAGCCTGGGAGCTACTTCTGAGCGTGGATGAGCACATGGCTGCTGCCGCAGGTCAGTGAGCACATGGATGAGCACATGGATGAGCACATGGCTGAGCACATGGCTGAGCACATGGATGAGCACATGGATGAGCACATGGATGAGCACATGGATGAGCACATGGCTGCTGCCGCAGGTCAGTGAGCACATGGATGAGCACATGGATGAGCACATGGATGAGCACATGGCTGCTGCCGCAGGTCAGTGTAGAGCTCTCTGGTTGACTAAAGCCTGCTCTGTGAAAAATAACAGGGATTGAAAAAGTCTCGATGTGTTAAAGCTACTACATGTTTTTTATTCTGGGTGATAATATGGGCTGCTATACAACTTTAAAGCCGTCCTTTTTTTCAACAGCTGCTTCGTCTGCTTTCTAAAGAGAATTTGAGGTATTGTATTGTGCCTCAACATCTCTTTCTCATTCTTTTCGTTTATCCACCCCTACCCTCCCTCTTACACATCCCACAGCGGCCATGTTCCTGCTGTGTGCTGTGAAAGTGCCCGATGCGGTGACTGAGATGATGACGGCCGAGTTCCAGCATGCGGAGGCGAGCCAGCGCATCAACTCTGTGTTCAAGTTCTACACGCTGTGGCGATTCCGTTACCAGGTGTGGCCGCGGATGGAAGAAGGGGCTCAGCAGATCTTCAAGGTACAGGAGAACAGCAGCCAGTGCAAAACCAACCAGTTATTTAAATGAACAGTTGACAACCGGTGTCCCCCAAGGTCCTATTCTGGGTCCTATACTTTTCCCCATTTTTATAAATTGTCTTGATTCTGTGTAATAACGTCCTATCCTAAGCTGAACTGTATCCTCTTTTTACCACTGATTTCTTAGATTCCTCCTCCTAGCATCAACTTCACCCTACCGTCCCCTATACTGGGCATGCCCTGTGTCCCTATGTTCGACCCGCCCTGGGTCCCCTCCAACACTGGAAGCGTCCAAGATCCGATCAATGAGGACAACTCCGTAAGTCCCACCCCTCCTGCTTTGGTTACTGGTGACCGTGACCAATCAGCAGTTACAGAATTTACAATGGCTGGCCAAGTGTTTACATACTCCATTCTTGGCTATTGTTAGTCTAATAAGGTGTACACTATCATCAAATGTAAATTGATGAACATCGACATACTTTCGCACTATAAATTCCAAGAGATTGTAGAGATGCATCTTTTTTTACTCACCTCATTAATAGTAAGCACATTTATGATACTGTACAGTGTGTTAACATTTTCTAATGTTATGTCATTGTGTTCCCTTCGGTATACCAAGATTTGTCCCTTAGATAACAGAAAGCTAAACTATTTGTCTCCTGACTTTGGTCACGAATTGAACAGGATGGTGCTACTAAAACAGACAGTCGGCCATGACACTTTTTAGCTTCAGATCTTGGTGTTCCTCTACTGTACACTATGCTTTTGTGTTTAGCATGAATCCCAGAATGATGTCTACAGAGCACTAATCTATACTCCATCAGCTCTAGACTAAGAGTGGTCATTCAGTACAATAGTCCCCTGTAATTTCTCTATCAATGTTCTTTGTTTTTAGTTGCCTACATTAATTCAGTCAATCTATTCCATAGTAAGTTGTGATTTATGTATGGATGCTCGTTTGGGTGCTTCATGGGAAACTGAGTAAATAAGGCAAAGGCATCAGTAATCTGTCCATTTGCAGTGAATACATGTTTGGCATATCTTAATAATGTCATTGTCTGGTTGTAAATGCATTTCTGGTTGACAACATTTAACTTTTTTCATAGTAAAATATGTAATGATTTTGTTATAATTTGGATATTGTATTTTAGAGTCTTTATTCCATTTAAAAAAAAAACGTTAACACAACTTTCATAATTACACCAGTATACAACCGGACTATGACGTCATCAAAAGATGTCATAGAAACATCATTGCAACCAATTATGCCTGCCGGGTGATAACATCTAGTTCTATGCGGTTATATCAGAGCACATCATACAAATGCATCCTACACAAGTCAATCTCTGTTTCATGTAATGCTTGTTTTCTTGCATAAATACAGCTTGAATAGTTCATTTTGCACAGTGCATGGGTAATTTTGCAAGTGTTCCAGTGTCTTTATTTCCACTTATCATATCCTTGTAATTGCAAGTAAGAATGTTCAAATGTGCATTGAATTTTGCTACTTTCATTTCTTTTCAGAGATGACGGCATGTATCTATAAAACTGTTGGAAATAAACAAATGTACATTGACAAATGTTTATCAGACCCAAGAAGTATACTACTTACTCAACCAGTGTTAACGTTACCTTGGCTGAGACCGTGGCAGCCATTATCTACGCTACCCAACCAAACATCTTTCAACACACGTCACCTGTTACAGAAATCTTTCTCTGCGCGGGCCGTGTCACGCTCTCACCAGCGTGCCGAGCACATTCTGAAGAACCTGCAACAGGAGGAGGAGAAGCGACGTCTGGGCCGGGAAGCCAGCATCATTACCGCCATCCCCGTGGCGCAGGAGGCCTGTTACGAGCCCACCTGCAGCCCCCCGCCCGAGCAAGGAGAGGAAGGTGGGCCGAACAGTTGTTTAATGTTTTAAACACAAGTGACACACCACCCGCAAACATTCTGAAATACCACTCATTATGAGATATTTTGAAAAAACGAACTACACTGAAGAGGTCTTCAAGATGGTGGCAAGCTCTAATGATAGTCTTTGTTGTTGACCACCACGTGGCTTTATGGTTGGAAGAGCAGCATTGAAACAAGGGCAGAAGAGCTAGGTGTAGGTCCTGACCTCACCGCAACATTTTCGAAACTACAAACAGTTTTGAATTGAGTCAATCTTTGAATCGAGACGATTGGAGAATAAAACAGGACAAATAAAGATCAGGAAGTCAACAAAACACCCTGAATCTAATGTAGTTTAGAAAATGTTGTGGTGACGTCATTGTAAGAATATCTGGTAACTTAAACGTGGCCGAGTTGGGAATTACTGAATGTGCTGATGTGTTTTTAGTGACTGTCGTGTCGGAAACATGACCAGCACAAGTGTCTAGAGTTTTCCTTTAAGAAACTTAGAAAATGCTGTAAAAGAAGCATTAATATTCTCTATGTGTGAAATATAACATTTTTATTCATAATTTCCGGAGAACGCTTCACTATCCTTTGAACAATTACCAAAGTAACCAAATGCTATGTATAACTTCACTAATGTTGGAATACACCTTGTCTAACATTACAACACAGGTTGAATAATGTTACAATACAGCTTGATTCATGCCAATTAAATACAGATACTGGCAGATCTTAAGCGGCCATTTTGTGTCTGACTTTGAGCCCTTTCCTGAATGCCAGCAGAAGAAGTGGTCAACCTGGCGTCTCGCCGCATGTCCGTCACTCCTTCCTGCGCCTCCAGCAACTCCCACAGGAACTACTCCTTCCGCCGGGGCTCTGTGTGGTCAGTCCGTTCTGTGGCCAGCGCCGAGGGTAAGACTGTTTCCATGGAAACCATTCCTCTCTTACCTTTATTTCCTCTTATTTACATGGCAGCCATTTTGTTTAAATATCCCTACAATGATTCCATGAAGTAATGCATTACTATATTCTACTGTTAGCGGTAAGCCTATGCTACTCTAGAAATTGGAGTAGGCTGTTTTAAAAATATGAAATCTGTGGTGAGGTCAAACCCTTGACTACTAAAAACACAATGTAAACTCAATCTTCTCAGGAAGCCTGTCGATATGGAGGCTTTCACTCACCTAACTGCAGAAGTTGAATGTAATATTGACTGTATTTCTACCTTCTACCAGATGAGGAAAACACAACCGAGCACACACCCACGCACCACATGCTGCAGCCCCCGCAGGCTGTGTTCCCAGCATGCATCTGCGCTGCTGTCTTACCAATAGTGCATCTGATGGAGGACGGGGAGGTGCGAGAAGATGGCGTGGCAGGTGGGTGGGGTCTTGTTTTGCGAGAGAGAGTGCCTTTGAATGCATTCTGTTTACCAAAACGGAAAAGCAATGTTTCAGTCTGTCCTGACAAAACACACTTTCCCATAATCCTCTAGTCAGTGCAGTAGCCCAGCAGATCTTGTGGAACTGTCTGATTGAGGACCCGGCCCTGGTGCTCAGACACTTTCTGGAGAAGCTAACCGTTAGCAACAGACAGGTAGAACAGCTTTCCGCCTAGACAGCACCTACTTCACTCTCAATTGTTATGACCAATGGAATCCTGCCTTCATATTGGATTCCAGCTGGGTCTGTTTAGTTGTGTAGAATGCTAGAACAGGAACCGACTCCATGTTGTTACGGAATGCACAATTTAGTAGACCACCTCCTTGTATCAAAACATTTTAAAACGTTTTCTCTACTGAGCTCAACGAAAAAAATGACAGGAGGTCCCCACATTATTTTTTCTACAAATTACAACAACAGTTTCTTTTTTATTTCTTGTAATATATATATATTTGTTTTCATGCTTTTACAGCAGGCAGGGGAAAAGTTGTATGCAGACATTTCGGTTTGTATGACCTTCTTCACTGTTTAAGGTTGAGCGCGATGCTGCCTGATTTTTTTTCCCTACTCAACACAGCATTTATGTTGTTATTGTGTTTGGGCTTTTGGCCTTGAGTTGACGCTGGTTTCTTTTTTCTCTGGGCATGCGTCAGGATGAGCTGATGTACATGCTCAGAAAGCTGCTGATGAACATCGGAGACCTGCCGGCCCAGACCTCACACATCCTCTTCAACTACCTGGTGAGATGTCCATGTGGCTTCATGTTGTCAGGCAGCTCTGTGGTTGATTTGACCACAATAACCCTTGGAGGAGTTAGGTATTGTTTGGTATTTAGCAGGGGCGTGATTCTTCCGGATTAATCTGGAATTCCTGATTTTCCCAACTGAAAATCAGACCCACGCAATTTGTTTGAATCTGCTGAGTTTTCTTTTAAGGGGGAGGGTTGGTCAGAGGTATATTTCTGTATAACACAATCCATTGCCTGTATAACAGGCCTCTGACAGTGACGACGGGTTTTGTGCTTCTAATTCACATCTTTCATTCGCATCACCCCGCAAGTAGCCTAGTCCATTCACTTGTGGATTTCATTGAAAGTGAAAGCAGTCGGGTTGATCAGATGCTTTCTGAAGAATGTTTGATTCAAGTTCAGTGTGTGTGGCAAACAATTTGTTTATCAGCAGAAGCCATGAAACGGTAAAGGCCAACAAACTGATTTAAAAATAAATAATTTATAAAGTTGTTTTTTCTTGTTTTGGCTTCGCATCGGGATCGCATCCAGTTTCACCTGTCAGGATTTTCAGATAATGATAGCAATCTCGTGATGCTGATATTGAATTTTAATTCCTGTATATGTAAGCTCGGGTACTGTGCTTAAAGTAAGTTGTGGCAGACTAGCCCTTTTTTTCATAGTTTTAACCACAAGGCCTGTCTACCTTAGGCCTACTAAATTGTTTAGTTAACACCTTGTCATTTCACGTTTGTCCAGCTGTTCACCTCCGCAAACCTTGCACCCCATATCATCCAAAACATATTTCATATAAAAGTCATCAGATGTCATCATTTAAGGGGTTAATTTTAAATATTTTATTCAAGGGGGCATGCCCGCCGACCCCCTAGTATTTGGGCCAATACTTCCTTTACGGCCCTTTTCTAGTGCCAACCCTGCATAGCATTTGCTTCATACATTTTATTAATTGTAAGTGATGTAAATGCATAGAGTACACTACAATACTCGAACCATATACACTGGGGGGGGGGGTATGGTCACTCCACGCTACAAATATTTTCCTGCTTTTTTTACCTTTGCCAATCACATCCCTGATTTACATATTTAGGTATTGAAAAGTGTTCTCCAGGCAGATCTGCCTTGGAGGCAGAAATGATTTGATTGGTTGATTAAAAAAAGGGTGCAGAGCTCACATCTCATCACAAATGTGCACATGAGCATAATTTACTCAGTCCTTAACCATACTGGAGTGTTGTAATGTAATCCCCTGTTATATATACGCACAGGGAAGAGATTTGTCTGCATATTAATCATCATAATCAATCAATCAATCAAAAGTAAACCGTATGTCTTTTCAAAATGTGATTTGAGCTCCGCCCTCTGTTTTGATTAAACCAATCAAATGCTTTCTTCCTCCAAAGCAGATCTGCCTAGAGAAGACTTTTCACTACCTAGAAGTCCACTGAGCACAATAACACTAGAGGATACTCTCTTTCTGTCCAATCCGTTTGTACCCCTCCATTTCTTACTGTCCAGGTGGGCTTGATCATGTACTTTGTCCGGACTCCATGTGAGTGGGGTATGGACGCCATATCGGCCACACTCACCTTCCTTTGGGAGGTAGTGGGCTACGTTGAGGGCCTCTTCTTCAAGGACCTCAAACAAACGATGAAGAAGGAGCAGTGTGAGGTGAAACTGCTGGTCACCGCATCCATGCCAGGTAATGTACTCTTTAAAGGTTCTCTCAATCTTATTACGTAGGTGTTGTATTGACTGCATTGGGTTGACTGTGTAATATATTGGCTTTATCATTCTGACTGTACAGGTCCTTCTAAAAAAATTAGCATATTGTGATAAAGTTCATTATTTTCTATAATGTAATGATAAAAATTAAACTTTCATATATTTTAGATTCATTGCACACCAACTGAAATATTTCAGGTCATTTATTGTTTTAATACTGATGATTTTGGCATACAGCTCATGAAATCCCAAAATTGCTATCTCAAAGAATTAGCATATCATGAAAAGGGTCTCTAAACAAGCTATTAACCTAATCATCTGAATCAACTAATTAACTCTAAACACCTGCAAAAGATTCCTGAGGCTTTTAAAAACTCCCAGCCTGTTTCATTACTCAAAACCGCAATCATGGGTAAGACAAAAGTGTGGCAAAAAACGCTGCACAACAACAAGAGGTGACCGGACCCTGAGGAAGATTGTGGAGAAGGACCTATTCCAGACCTTGGATGACCTGCAGAAGCAGTGGACTGAGTCTGGAGTACAAACATCCAGAGCCACCGAGCACAGGCGTGTGCAGGAAATGGGCTACAGGTGCCGCATTCCCCAGGACAAGCCACTTTAGAACCAGAAACAGCGGCAGAAGCACCTGACCTGGGCTACAGAGAAGCAGCACAACAAAACAACAACAAATTTTGCATGTCATTCGGAAATCAAGGTGCCAGAGTCTGGAGGAAGACTGGGGAGAAGGAAATGCCAAAATGCCTGAAGTCCAGTGTCAAGTACCCACAGTCAGTGATGGTCTGGGGTGCCATGTCAGCTG
>JACXGM010019973.1:0-18085 GCA_016801145.1 Umbra pygmaea | reverse complement strand
ATGATTAGGTTAATAGCTCGTTTAGAGACCCTTTTCATGATATGCTAATTCTTTGAGATAGGAATTTTGGGTTTTCATGAGCTGTATGCCAAAATCATCAGTATTAAAACAATAAATGACCTGAAATATTTCAGTTGGTGTGCAATAAATCTAAAATATATGAAAGTTTAATTTTTATCATTACATTATGGAAAATAATTAACTTCATCACAATATGCCAATTTCTTGAGAAGGACCTGTAGAAATTGAGTAGCTACTTAACATAGAAACACAAAAGATGAAGGCTCCAGCATAGTATTATACGCAACAAACTAAGAGACCAGCGTAATTTATAACCCCTGTGACTGCTCTGTGGCACTGATCTTATCTTTCCTAGGAAATGTTCCCTATTGCTGCCAATGTGAAGGGATTGACACTTCTGGTATGGTCTTCCTATTCCTAAGATCAGGGTGGACATGCGCAGAGGCTAATATGAAGGGGTAAATAGACAGAGCTAACTAGAGCAACCGACTAGCAGCACAAGCTAAAATACATAGAGTAGTCAACGTTACGGGGAAAATAATTGAGTTTCGATTGTCGATCGAAATGAGCGCAACAACGGCAGTAGTAAACCTATGTGTTTGGTTTAAGTAGTGAAATTACACTTATCTCTCAAGTATTTCCAAAAATTGGCACCGAAAGATAAATACTTTTTCGATACTCGATAGTATCGAAGTATTTCGGTCGGTGCCATAAAAGTATCGATGTTCGGTGCCCAGCCTTTTATCAGCTAGAACCAGTCTGGCCATTCTCCTCTGACCTCTGCCATCAAGAAGGCATTTTCTCCCAGACAACTGCAGCTCACTAGATATTCTCTTTTTCTGTCCATTTTCTTTTAACCCTGGAGATGGTTGTGCAGGAAAATCCCAGTAGGTCAGCACTTACTGAAATAATTGACCAGCCCGTCTGACATCAACAAACATGCCATGTTCAAAATCAATTTCCCCTTTGTTCCCCATTCTGATGCTTGGTTTGAACTTCAGCAAATCATCTTGACATTGTCTACATGCCTAAATCCGTTGACTTGCTGCCACCTGTTTGGCTGATTAGATATTTGTGTTAACGAGCAGTTGAACAGGTGTACCTATTGAAGTGGCCGGTGAGTGTAATTATTTCTGTTTGCCGGTTAGCTGTCTTGTACAGTAGATTGCTCTACATGAGAAAGAGAGAGATGGGGGTGCCTATATCTTTCTGTACGTCGGAAATTATCCATACAGCAACCTTAGAGTTTTTAATTTTTGGCTGCATGCAATTATGCGCCCCTAACAGTCCTTGGCACGACCAGCAATACATTTAACTATATCGCCTTGGAGATTAGAACACTTTTTATAAGACTTTACTGAAAGGAAAATAAATGATGGTGTATATGAATACATCCACCTATCAAGCAGTGCTGTCCTTTCTCTGACAGCCCATCCATTGTAAGCCGTCAGATTTAGCTTTGTAGCGAGGAGAAAAATATAGAATTTTCCTCCCCTTGTTTATTTCTACAAATCATACTCTGATCATACATTGGTCCCACACCTCATTGGTCCAATAGGAGAGAAGGATATATCCTTTATCAGGGATGACATTAATTGTTGCCTTGTTTTTGTTTGTTGAAGCTAACATCACTGACTGCGTTTTCTATTGTTTTCAGACAATCTAATTCGTAACTTCGGAATGTCCAGAGCCCGGATACTTCAACAGGACCATTGATTGTGTTTCAATCATTTTGTTACTGCAGCTTATGACAATCCTGTGTGCACTGTTAGACTTCTCACCATTTTTTTTTTATCTTACATTTTAGACATTTAGCTGACACTCCCTCCTAGTCTTTTTTCAGACAAATGTATGGTAAACTTGCTGTTGTGATATCATAACTATACTTGTTTTAGCTATTGTGTACTATTTATTCAAAGTCCCACATTCCTTTAGATTATATCTTATCATGTCTAATAATTCACTGTCTGTTTTCTTACTATATGACAAATTCCTTAAGGTGATGTTTAGTTATGCATGATATTCTTTAGGTCTTTTGTACAATTAATGGTTGTTCAAGCTGCACTAATTGCATGTGATGAAAACAACAGGGCAAACTAAAAAAATCTAAGAGGTCTAACAAAATGTCCTTTGAGACCATAGTTGACCCACATAAGGCAGCCCAATAATTATATTTTTTCCTCCTAAATGGTCTTTTGACCAATCATATTAGCTCTGTAAAAGATCTAATGTGGTTGGTCAAAAAATCAAGTAGTTGTTCGGGAAAACTGAAAATATCTACTGTGCCTGTGATTCTGGTCCAATCCATAACATAATATCAAACACATAAATGAAACATTAAAAAAATGTTGTTATTAATGTTTATTTTTTAAACCATTAGACTCCACTTATACCTGCATGAAGTAAGATTGAACTCTCAGGTGACAACCTTGCTGAGCACAATGTGTGTTTGTGCACCTACACTAGACATGTCTACCTTCGTCAGCAACACGTCTGATAGACAGTGTGTTCATTCATACATTATTGTGCTGATGTTATAGCAATAGATATTAAGTAATGAGATGAAAAGAAATGTAAATTAATAGGCTAAAATCTTTTAAGGTCTATGACAAACCATAATTGTTAAAAATGTGGTCTGTGATAGAATTGTATTGTTTTACAATTTTCACGTTGAAATAACTTTGACTTGTCTGTCATCATATGGGTTGTTCCACACATTGTGCTTTGATATTTCACCCCTTTTTGCATGCAGCCTTATTTCAAATGTTTCAGTAGATTATTACCAAAACTGTTTTCTAAATATATGTTGTGCCGTTACAGAGACACTCTTCACATTGCTATTCATTAAATGTAATTAATGACAATGTATTATGTATGACTCAAAACATGTTATAAAATTCTCAAAAAAATCACTTCACTGTATGTCTCTCCTATGATTTTATTTGAACTATTTGGTCTTTTGAAACAGACGAATTAGACAAGTTAATTTATAGAGAAAATGTGAATTAGCATAATTATGAAAAACAATCATTCACTATGGACATCTCCCTATTGGTGTAATTAGTGAACAATTTAGAAATGCACACCTCTAATATCAAAACGTAACCAACAGTTAGATAAAAAGAGTTGTTACTAAACAATTAGACTGCACTTAGACCTTTTCCATAACTAGTACAAATGTAGTGTCAAGTCTGAGGTAATTCAATATTATTTACTTACCAAAAAAACAATATGTTCACACATACAAAACAATGGGATTACTCACTGTGTTTGTCTGCATACATAACTGACTGTGCATTTGACAGTGTGTTCATGAACATATAAATAGATGTTCTCCCCTTTTGTCTGTGGGACAGTAAGATGGATGTGTCTGCAGTATACATCGTTCTTCAGATGCTGTTGATTCTTCACTATACCGAGAGGGTTTGTCCAGCAGGTAGTAAAAATATTATTAACTTTATTTAGAATTTATTTTAATATAGGGATATATTTATGACCTGCAACATTTATTACATGATTATGATTTATTTGGATTCATTATAAATACAGATGTGGACAAAGGTATTGGTAACTTTATACATATTATGAACTACATATAAATTGGCAAAGGTATTTTGTATCTAACATTCTTTATTTCACATTGAATAAAACACAATTGTTGTTTTTGATTTATGTGTATCATATTATTTTAAATAATAAAAAATGAAAATGTCCCAGATAAAAACATTTGCACCCTTAAGCTAATATTTCATTGCGTAGCCTTTGGAGACAATAACAGCAATGAAGAATTGTCTGTAGCTCTGACTGAGATTTCTACACTTCATGATGGTAGCCCACTCTCCAGTTCTCTAAGGTTTGATAGGTTTCTTTTCCCAAAAGCGAGTTTAAGCTTTTTCCACAGACATTTCATGGGATTCGAAATTATATTGCAACATTCACAGTTAAGGTTAGGTAGGAGGATACTAACGGGTAAGGTTAGGCATGAGGTTACTAACGGTTAAGGTTAGGCATGAACGGTTAAGGTTAGATATGACGTTGCTGAGGTTAAGGTTAGAATTAAGGTTAGGGTTAACATTACAAAAAACGATAGACACGTGTCTACATGACGCAAGCAATGTAGAACATAACACACACAAAGTGCTGCTCTGGATTTGAACTCGCGAACACTGGCATGCAAGTCGCGGATGTATACGCCGGTCCGGTCCACCATCCCCGACCTCCACCCTAGCAAAAACTACGCTATTTACATGCTACGTCATGATCTTCATATGTTCATGTTTAACGTCATTCGAGTGTTCAATTTAGTTCCCTACAAACGTAATTGACCCTCTCATACGTTCATATTTAACATATTTCGGTTTTACAAAATAGTTCCCTCAGAACGTATTTCATGTGATTTAGGGCTGAAATAAATCCCAGATTGGAGGGTTGAAATGAAAAAAGGGAGTGGAACTAGCTTTGAAAGTTGAATAGGCCTGCCCTAGTGTATGCTGTTTTTTCCTTTCAATTGGTGATAGATTAACAGGTGAGGTGAGATTCTATATTTAATGAACTAACCAATCAGGTATAAGGTAAGAGAGAAGACACTTAAACCTCCGTGGAACCAGTTTGATACTTGTGCATTTAAATGAAATGTGATTCATTTTTTAACGATTTCTTCAATAGAAACATTGTTTGAACAGCTTTTGTTTATGGATTATCCTCCTCTTGGCGTTCAAGCTATTCATTTGTAGAAATAGGGCAAAGTTTTGCAATTGGACAAGGTTGACTAATTACTGGAGGATCCACACCACTGGCACTTGTGTGCTACCAGACTGTTTGGTTGGTGGATAAAGTCCAATTAAGATATAGAATTAACTGGAAGGAATAACGTTCATAAGGCATGTGCAATAAACTTTGTTTAAGGCTATAGGTTGTGTACAGTGCCAATTTGTAGTTGTCAATTTTTTTATGTGTTTGTTTGATAATATATTTATAAATGTCCTTATTTTTCGTATCTCAAACCACTACATTTATAACTTTGACCTTTTCTGTTACCCATATCTTTTTGCAAGCAAGATAATACTCATTGCTTAAATAAATCGCCCAGGAGGCTCTAATAATAATAAAGTCAATGTATTTTGTCAATGAATACAACCGCAAAGCTCAGACTTTCCCCTTATGTCTAGACTGAATAAGTTCACTATGACTAAGCATGTGTAAGTATCTGCAACAATAGATGTGTTGTCTAGGTGTCTCTAGAATGTAGCCACATCTGCTAATCAATGTCTTACGAGCGGAGGCAGGTGAACCTGAATTGAGGAGAATTGTCTTATATTAATATCTGGATGGGGGTAAACCCAGTGTGAGTTACCTTTAATGTATCCCTCTGCAGTCCCATACGGAAGTCTAATATAAGGCCATTACAGTTTTTTACAGTCGCTAGGACACATTTCTCAATACTTTTCAAAACAATAACAATAACTCTTCACACAGTTCTCCAAACTAACTTTCAGCTCTGTATCCCATACGGAAATCTAATATATGGCCATATATGTAGGTATACTTATGTCAGATATCGGCATATATGGTGGAAACATCATCACATATACACTCACCTAAAGGATTATTAGGAACACCCGTTTCTCCTTAATGCAATGATCTACTCAACCAATCACATGGCAGTTGCTTCAATGCATTTAGGGGTGTGGTCCTGGTCAAGACAATCTCCAGAACTCCAAACTGAATGTCAGAATGGGAAAGAAAGGTGATATAAGCAATTTTGAGCGTGGCATGGTTGTTGGTGCCAGACGGGCCGGTCTGAGTATTTCACAATCTGCTCAGTTACGGGGATTTTCACACACAACCATTTCTAGGGTTTACAAAGAATGGTGTGAAAAGGGAAAAACATCCAGTATGCAGCAGTCCTGTGGGCGAAAATGCCTTGTTGATGCTAGAGGTCAGAAGAGAATGGTTTAGAACATACTGAAGATACTGCTTCAAGCTGATAGAAGGGAAACTTTGACTGAAATAACCACTCATTACAACCGAGGTATGCAGCAAAGCATTTGTGAAGTCACAACACACACAACCCATTAAGGCGGATGGGCTACAACAGCAGAAGACCCCACCGGGTACCACTCATCTCCACTACAAATAGGAAAAAGAGGCTACAATTTGCAAGAGAACACCAAAATTGGACAGTTGAAGACTGGAAAAATGTTGCCTGGTCTGATGAGTCTCGATTTCTGTTGAGACAATCAGATGGTAGAGTCAGAATTTGGCGTAAACAGAATGAGAACATGGATCCATCATGCCTTGTTACCACTGTGCAGGCTGGTGGTGGTGGTGGTGTAATGGTTTGGGGGATGTTTTCTTGGCACACTTTTGCTCCTTAGTGCCAATTGGGCATTCTTGAACATGACAATGAGTTCACCGTACTGAAATGGCCCCCTCAGTCACCAGATCTCAACCTAATAGAGCATCTTTGGGATGTGGTGGAACGGGAGCTTGGATGTGGATCCCACAAATCTCCATCAACTGCAAGATGCTATCCTATCAATATGGGCCAAAATTTCTAAAGAATGCTTTCAGCATCTATTTGAATCAATGCCATGTAGAATTAAGGCAGTTCTGAAGGCGAAAGGGGGTCAAACACAGTATTAGTATGGTGTTCCTAATAATCCTTTAGGTGAGTGTATGTACATATATGTCGAAATATACAAAAATTGGCTATTTTTATATGTGTAAAATATATTTCCTCATTTTGTAATTCAAATTTTGTAATCAAAATATATGGTCATATGTTTTCAAATTTGTTAAGATTTTTCATATGTATGGCCATATATAACCATATATTAGATTTCTGTATGGGGTGTCTCCCTCTCTCCTTGAGTGTCCAGGCTCCAGCGGGCACGTCACCGGTCTCCTCAGCCACAGCCCACTCGTACCCACCCGTGTCTTGTTGTGTCATTAGTCCTGTGTACTGTGTATCTGTGTGTATCAGTGTTGACTATTCCACTGTTTTGTAGGAAGATGCTCAGAGCCCCCAGTTCTGTGTTGTTTGGGCATGAACAGCGGCTGTGTTAGAATGGACTGTTTCTGTGACCAGGCCTGTGCGCAGTTCAGAGATTGCTGTGAAGACTACATTAGTACCTGTCAGCTTCAATGTAAGAGACAGGCATGTTAGTAAATATGCTTGTTAGATTGATAAAGCAATCAGTTGAAATTATAGTTATAAAACACATTGAAAAACAACTGTTTGAAACATGACTTCATACCTGCCTCAGATTTTCTTGTTTACTAATGTGTTCCCTGCTCTATTGACAGCCATACAAGAGCCAACCATGGTTGACAGCAGTACTACACTTTCACCATCTCCCACTGTTGACACTATTAATTTATCTTCACCCTCTAACACATTAAACACTATTACTATGCCTTCAACATTTAACACAGGAGACAATTTTACAACACCTTCACTGTCTAACACAAACGAAACTGTTCATACACCTATACCATTTAACACAGTAGATCCTAGTTCTACACCTCCACCAATTAATACAGTAGATCCTAGTTCTCCACCTTTACCAACTAGTACAGTCAATAATTATAATAATTGTTTACCATCTAACACAGTTAATACACCTTCACCATCAAACACAACAGACAATAATACTACACCTTCACCATCTATCACAGTAAACACATATGTTACACATTCACCATCTAATACAATAGATTATAATACAACACCTTCACTATCTAATACATCAGACACTAATACTACACCTTCACCATCTATCACAGTAAACACATATGTTACACATTCACCATCTAATACAATAGGTTATAATACTACACTTTCACTATCTAATACATCAGACACTAACATTACACCTTCACCATCTATCACAGTAAACACATATGTTACAAATTCACCATCTAATACAATAGGTTATAATACTACACTTTCACTATCTAATACATCAGACACTAACATTACACATTTACTATCTAATACATCAGACACTAATACTAGACCTTCACCATCTATCACAGTAAACACATATGTTACAAATTCACCATCTAATACCATAGGTTATAATACTACACTTTCACTATCTAATACATCAGACACTAACATTACACATTTACTATCTAATACATCAGACACTAACATTACACATTTACTATCTAATACATCAGACACTAATACTAGACCTTCACCATCTATCACAGTAAACACTTATGTTAAACATTCACCACCTGTTACAATAGGTTCTAACAGTACACATTTACTATCTAATACATCAGACACTAATAATACAAATTCACCATCTAACACAGTAAGCAATACTACTATTCTTTCATTAGCGAACACAGTGGAGAGAAGAACTACACCTTCACCATCTAACACAACAGATATTGATACTGCACCTTCACCATCTAACACAACAGACATTTATACTACACCTTCACCATCTAACGCAGATATTACACGTTCACCATCTAATACAATAGGTTCTAATACTACACCTTTACTATCTAAAACAGTGGACACCGACATTACACCTTCACCATCAAACACAACCTACACTATTACTACACAATCACAAAATAACACGGTGGATAGCAGTACAATACCTTCACCAGCTGATGGCAGCACATTATCAGAAGTGTCAACATTCAGTCTCGGTGAGTTATCAAAGCACGTTAGTTACCCTATTCTGTCTAGAAATTATCTTGCTCAACTCCATATCCAAAATATGTACATTGTTTATGTCACTTAAACAGTTATATAAACAGTGCTTATTCACTTAAATATATTATTCTTTTATGGTTTTCTGATGGGTTCACCTTGCCAGACACAACAGGGAAGCCAAATAATGTAGCAATGTAGTAAACACTACACGTGTGCCAGTAGAGGGAAGCATAATCACTCATGTCACAGACTTCACAACTCAGGGTGAATATGAGTAGTCCAGGGGTATTCAATTATACCCTATGAGGTCTACAGTGTCTAGGGGCAGACTGAGGCAATAATTCAGCCCTGCATGTGCTCAATTACAGTTAAACAGCAGGTTTATCTGGGTCTTGGTGACCTAAATCACCCATTTCCAACCAGCTGCCTCTGCCCGCTGCTGTTCTATATGCTTCTTTGGCCTGCTTTAACATCTGTCCTCATCGTGCTGTACAATTAACAACTAATTATACATTTACAGTATCTTCTTTTATAACAATGAAGCTATTGTACTTGTAATTGAACAAACATTACTGAAGCACATAAATGATCATTTTATCCAAATAAATTAAAACAATATAAAATACTAAGATGTTTTACTGTCAGTGATGTACAGTAGTGGCAAACAATGTAATTGGTTAAATATAAACTCCAGTGGTCCATTGAGGTAAGACCAACAACCAAAGACTAAAACAAATTCAAACACTATATTGCTAACACTGGTGTTGTCATTTTATATGCATTGTAGGGTGGCCTGTAGAGATCGATCGCCCACAGGAGAATGATGCCCTGAAACATACATACATAGATATTTTCATTTTGACCATCCCCTCTAGCATTATCCTGTTGGTTCTCTGATCTACCTCATTATTAACTGCACCCACCTGGTCTCCCAGGTCTGAATAAATCAGAGGGGAGAAATGAAAACTGAGTGAAATGTGTCTTGAGGTTCAGATTTGAAGAGCTGTGAGATTCGATCCACACCCATCCCTACATATGGACCACAAGGAAATGCAGATGTGTCATGAGAATGTTTTTAATCATTATAAATGGTTTATTTCAGAAACTGGATCCATATTGGCTCTTCAAGCAATACGTACCCAACCTGCTGTTTGTAACCATGTATCAACCACTGCAAGTCACGAGTCAAGTCATTCTGTTCACACAACTGGTAACAAAAACAATGTTATTATAGTTTTGTGTTTTTTAATTAGCATTAATTCTTTTTAATTTTTGGTTTCAATATTTAGTAGCTGATTTCCTGTTTTTTGTTTAGCCTTAAGGCCCAATCGACACATTTGTTATGTTTTCTTTGCTGATATATCACTACTGACCAGTGAGAATAAATAGAATGCTACCTCAAATGCGGTCCAATGATGTAAAATAAGCATTGTGGTCAACACAAAACCATATTTTAAAGTTGTTTCTTGTTGAAGATGTGAACACTACTTCAGAACAATATAGTTTTTGTACATATGGAATTGATTTGGAATTCAGAAACACAATCAATGATAAAAATGAATACAAATACACTTTAAATAACATACAGTTGTGCTCATAAGATTGCATACCCTGGCATTTATTGTGAAATTCCAGCATTGATGTTGACCATATGACTGTTCATCTGACTGTTATGTAACAATAGTGATCATATGAAGCAATTAATTATCACATATCGGTAGTTTTTTGGCACCTTAGTAAACCATAGTGACAGAAATCACCCAAATGGCCCTGATCAAAAGTTTACATTCAAAAGTGTACCCTCAAATGTTTGGCCTTGTTACAGACACACAAGTTTTTAAAGCAATTATGACGCCCGTGCTTTTTTTCTATGGCATCTCACATCGGCATCTCCCTCTCTCTCTCCATTGACTCTCCTGTATGAGAAATACAGAGCATCTCTCATTAGCGCAGAAGATTCCACTTACTCATAATGGTCCCCTGCGGTTCTGTTTTCTCTCCACTGGAGGTCACTCTCGTCCCTTCTTCCTGATCTCTCACACACCAACCCAATGAACGACCCAGGAGGTCGTGCGCCAGACGAGATCGGCTGATCGCGTCTCGACAGTGCGTCTGCGTTCCCGTGTTCCCTTCCCGGCTGGTACACCACCTGGAATGAGAAGGGCTGTAGAGACCTGAACCACCTAGTCAATCTATCATTGGCCTCCCTGTGTCCTACTAACCACCGTAGCGGTGCATGGTCTGTGAGCAGCTGAAAACTCCTACCCAGGAGGTAATACCTCAAATACTCCAGTGCCCACTTTGTGGCTAACGCCTCCCTCTCTATGGGGGAATATTTTTTTCGCTGTCCTTTAATTTGCGGCTAATGTATAAGACTGGGTGGTCATCCGGACACAGTCCTTGTGACAACACCGCCCCCAGCCCGGTCTCAAAAACATCAGTGTACACCGTGAAGGGTTTAGTGAAGTCAGGTGCTTGTAAGACCGGTTCTGAACACAACACATCTTTCAGGTGTTGGAAGGCTTTTTCGGCCTCGTCGCCCCACCTCCCCATTCTTGGTTGGGTCTTCTTCGTTAGGTCCGTTAACGGGGCAGCTACAGAGGCGTAATCAGGTATGAACCACCGATAATCCCTGGTGATGCCTAGAAAAGGCCTCACCCCTTTCTTGTCCCGTGGGCGTGGCCATCCCTGTATGGGATGGTTTTCCTCCAGAGGTTTGATGAGCCCATTTCCAATCCTGTATCCCAGGTATTCTGCCTCCTTCAGACCCAATCGGCATTTTTTTGGATTAGCGGTAAGACCCGCTGCCTCCAATGTTGCCAGCACCGTGCGCAGCCTCTGCAGATGGTCTTCCCAGGTGGAACTATGTCTTACCACATCATCGATGTATGCGGCTGCGTAGTCTTGATAAGAGCGTTATAAGTTATCCATGAGACGTTGGAACGTGGCAGCTGCGCCGTGGAGCCCAAACGGTAACCGCACATACTGGAAGAGGCCATCCGGTGTTGAGAAAGCCATTTTATGGCGGTCTTCAGGCGCCAGGGGCACCTGGCAATACTCTTTGGTCAGATCCAAGGTAGAGATGTATCGGGCCTGGCCCAGTCATTCTATGAGCTCATCTACCCTGGGCATGGGATAAGCGTCGAACCGAGATATCTGGTTGAGACCCCTGAAGTCGTTGCAAAACCGTATTGATCCGTCCGGCTTCAGCACCAACACTATCGGGCTTGACCACTCACTGATGGACGGCTCTATAACTCCCTGTCCCAGCATCGCCCTGGTTTCTTTACGCACGTTTTCCTGTCGGGCTTTGGGTATCGGTACGGCTTTAGCCTGACAACTTTTCCCGGTTCTGTGTAGGTTCTCTTTCCTGGCTCACTTCCTATATCAGAGACAGAAAGTATTATATTACTATACAAGGGCTTAGATCTGCCACTGTTTCACTTACACAGGGTGGCTCTCAAGGTTTGGTTCTTGGCCCATTATTGTTCATTATCTACATATATCCTCTTGGTGACATCATACGCAGACATGGACTTAAATTCCACTGCTATGCTGATGATATTCAAATATATCTTACCACCAGCTCTGATAGGCCATCTCTGCCTGATTCACTCACTGCATGTATCAGGGACATCACACATTAGATGTCCCTGAATTTCCTCAAGTTAAATGACAAGAAAACAGAGATAATAGTGATTGGCTATACTGCCTTAGTTGAAAGGATGGACCAGTCATTTGATATTGATGGAATTCACCATATGCCTTCGTCATCAATTCGTAACCTTGGTGTCATATTCGATTCAACTCTATCTTTTGGCTCTCACATCTCTTCACTTGTTAAAAAATATTTTTCCCATCTTCAAAACATTGCTTGTCTACGATCCACTCTCGCTTTAGCTGATGCTGAAACTTTAATTCATGCATTAATCACATCACGCCTGGACTATTGCAATGCCTTATTTCTTGGTCTTCCCAAAAAACTCATTGCAAGATTACAGTACGTTCAAAACTCTGCAGCTAGAGTGCTCACCTCGACTAGGCGCTCTGCTCATGTTACTCCTTTACTTCATGAACTTCACTGGCTACCTGTGGCATCACACATCCACTTTAAGGTATCGGTGCTAACATTTAAAGCATTAAATGGTCTTGCCCCTCAATATCTGTCTGACTTACTCCAGCCTTACCGCCCTGCCCGGTCCCTTAGATCAGCTAAACTTGGTTTATTGTCCACCCCTCGTTTCTGGTTGTCTACTGTAGGTGGAAGGTCATTAAGTGTTAATGCTCCTAAATTTTGGAACTCGCTACCTCTCACACTACGGAATACCTCATCCATGGCTATATTCAAGATCCAGTTAAAAACATATCTATTTAACATGCATTTTGTATGATGTGATTATTTGTATCCATGTGACTGTAATTTATGTCTGAGTGTCTGTTTTTTTTATAATGTATAATGTAAAGCAGCCTTGCGCTATGGAAAGGCGCTATATAAATAAAACTTATTCTTCTTCTCAATGCGAACATTAAGTGTGGTACTAACATATCCCAGTCCTTTCCGTCCTTTTCCACGACCCGCCATAGCATCCCCTTTAACGTCTTGTTCGTACGTTCACACAACCCGTCTGTCTGAGAGTGATATACGCGGGTGCGTATCTGTTTCACTTTGTACAAGGTGCACAGGTCCCTCATAATCCGCGACATGAATGGAGTACCCTGGTCAGTCAGTTTAGTGCGGGGGAGTCCCACCCGTGAGAAAATCTGATATAGCTCCTTGGCGATGGTCTTGGTGGACATATTCCGTATGACTTCTGGATATTTTGTAGCATAATCCACCATGACCAGAATGTATTTGTGTCCGCGCACCGAGCACAGGAGAGCTCCCACCAGGTCCATGGCAATCCATTCAAACGGTGTCTCTATAATAGGGAGAGGTATGAGGGGGTTGCGATTGTTAGGTTTAGGAGAGGTACGTTGGCAAATATTGCATGTTTTACAGTACCTGGTGACGTCTTTGGTAATCCCGAGCCAGTAGAAGCGTCCTAAGATGCGTTCACTGGTCTTCCCTTTTGCTAAATGTCCCCCTAAGACGTGCGTATGGGCCAGTTACAAGACAGTATCCCTATAGGAGCGAGGTACCACCAACAGTTTCTTCTCCCCCCCCTTCTTTTAGCCACCCAATATAACAGGCCTTTATAGACTGCGTAATGAGGAAACTTTAACTCACCCTCTGGATATACTGTTCATCCGTCGATGACCCGTACCTTCGTCAGCGCCTTTCTGACGTCTGGATCTCTCTGTTGGGCTGTGCCGAATCTGCCCCGGAGGCTCTCCGACAGAGACAGATCTCCGCCGTCATGTCGCTGTGGAGGAGGCTGCCCCTCCCTTTGTGCGCTTTCCGTACCCCATCCTTTCCATGAGCCCGTCTCCGATGGCTCATTGACTATCTCCACCCTGGCCGGAGAGTGGGGAGCCCTCTTTTCCTGTCGCATCTTCTTTGCTGTCAAATCCACGCCATGTCTCATTCTTCTTAGTGTCACGGAATTGATGGCGTAATCTTTCGCTAGGGGAGCCGGGGACTTCCTTCTCGGCCCCGAACACATACGTCCTCCTCCCCGCCTCCACTTTCTTATCGCTTTGCTTGTTTCCTATTTTATTTTAATTTTTTTCTGTCCCTCGGATCTGAGATCGTTGCTGTCTTTCACTCCACCTCTCTCCTCTTTTCTGTTATTTCCCACAACCGGTTGAAAAGGGTACAATCCTGTCCTAACAACATAGGGACCCTTAACCCCCTCACCACAGCTAGGGTTGTGTAGTGTCACCATACTGCCAGAGTCTAAAACCGCTTCTGTATCCACCCCATTTACCCATATGGGCACTCTATGGACGGGGGTTGCCTCCGCCATCCACCATGTTGGAGATGCCTGGAGGCCCTTTTGGGGTTGCGCACCTGCTGACAGCTCTGTAGGCATATGTTCATCTGAAGAGGGACATCGACTTGCAAAGGGTCCAAAAGCCTGGCAGCGGAAGCATTGGATGTCCTCCATACGGGGAGTCCTCTTCATACTCCGTCCTGCCTCCAACCCGGTCTTGACTTTTTCTATCCTCCCGGGCCTCTCCATACATCCAGTCAGCGGGGCTCGGTCACTCTTTCCCTGTTTATTGCGAAGCTTGGTAGCCATAAATGCTTCTATCTAAGTCACCAACAGGTCCACCACATCTGGGTTTGCTTGCCCCACCCCCCGTAACATGTCGGCCGGCAGCTCCCTAAGACACTTATCCACCACTAACGTTTCCAGCATAGCCGCAGCTTCCTGGCCTGGATCCAACCAACTTCCAGCCAGCCGAATGAGCCGGTATAATTGACCCCTTGGTGACTCCTCTCCATCATACTTCCAGGAGTGGAAACGCTGTGCTCTGTCCCTGGAGCTCAGATGAAACCAAGATAGGATTTCGGCCTTCAACCTGCCATAGTCTGCTGAAGACTTCTCATCCAAATCGAAGTAGGCGGCCTGCGCCTTTCCTGTGAGCATAGGGGCCAACAGCCCCGCCCATCCATCTGGATCCCATCCTTAGCGGGTAGCCGTCCTCTCGAAGGCTAGTAAGTCAATCTGGGTATCAGGGCACTCACGTTAATCAAGCGATGACCCAAGGGCTCTGTTCGAGCTGCCAGGTCCTGCCCTAGGAGGTCCAGTGTCAGTTGTTGGGCAACGGCACAATCTGCCAGCCTGCATAATAGTTTGTTATCCATGTCGGTCTTTGGGTTCTGTTTTCTCTCCACTGGAGTTCACTCTCTTCCTTTCTTCCTGATCTCTCACACCACACATGTGGCATTTTAAATTGCAATTAGTGTCTGTGTCAATAGTCAATGAGTTTGTTAGCTTTCACATGGATGCATTGAGCAGGCCAGGTACTGAGCCATGTGAAGCAGAAAAGAACTGTCAAAAGACCTTGGGAGACATACAGGCTGTTCTGGAAATAGACAGTGTGGTTGTTTCAAGGAGCACAATACGACAATACTTGAACAAAAATTAGCTGCAAGGTTGAGATGCCAGAAAGATGCCTTCACTGTGCCAGTGCCACAAAAAAGCCCGGTTTCAATATGCCTGACAACACTTTCACACGCCTCACAGCTTCTGGCACACTGTAATTTGGAGAGACGATACCAATATAGAGCTTTATGGTCACAACCAAAAGTGCTATGTTTGGAGAAAGGTCAACAAGGTCTATAGTGAAAAAAATACCATCCCCACTGTGAAGCATGGTGGTGGTTCACTCATGTTTTGGGGGTGTGTGAGTTCGGGGAACCTTGTGAAAGTTGATGGCAAGATTAATGCTGCATGTTCTTAGACCATACTGGCAGACAATTTGCATTATTCTGCATGAAAAATGCGCATGGGATGCTCTTGGACATTCTAGCATGACAATGACCCTAAGCCCAAGGCCAAGTTGACACTCCAGTGGTTACAGCAGATAAAGGTGAAGGTTCTGGAGTGGACATCACAGTCTCCTGACCTTAATATCATTGAGCCACTCTGGGGAGATCTCAAATGTATGGCTCATGTAAAACGACCATAAACTTTGCATGACCTGCAGGCATTTTGGCAAGACGAATGGGCAGCTATACCACCAGCAAGAATTTAGGGCCTCATAGACAATAACTGTCATTAATGCTAAAGAAGGCAATACACTGCATTAATAAACTGAGGGAATGCAGACATTTGAACAGGGGTAATTTCATCATTTTCTTGTTTTATGATTGTGCCATTCTGCTAAGACCATGAATCCCATGAGGAAAAAAAAATGTTTTCTTTAAAAATGGTACATCTATTACCAATTCTCCAGGGGTAGGCAGACGTTTGAGCATAATTGTAAGCCATAAGGCAAGAGCCTTAATTCCTTAGGATTGTAGAGAGGAAAACATAACCTGAGTTGGCTTTAGCAAAAACATTATATTCTTAATGCATGAATAGTAATAATAATAATTTGTTCAGCTTATATAGCGCTTTTCAAGAACCCAAAGCGCTTTAAAGTCAAAGTATCTTTATTAGTCTCCCTAAGGAGAAATTTGTTTTTGGACTCAGAGAGGTTACTGCAAGAGTTAGAACAAGAACACACAACAAGCACAGGGTTAAAACAATTAAAGACAAATGTACAATAGACATTTAGGCTGATCAGAGAGCCGTCCTTCCTACGGCTTTACACAGTGAGGGGGAAAGCCCACCTCATCCACCACTATTGTGTGGCAGCCATTTTTGCGGCAGAATGCTCACCACCACACATCAGCTATGAGGTGGAGAGATGAGTAGTTATATATGCCAATTTGGAAGAAGGGGGATTATTAGGTGGCCGTGATTGAGGTGAGGCCTGGTTGGGAATTTGGTCATGACATCGGGGTTAACACCCCTACTCTTACAATAAGTGCCATGGAATTTTAAATGACCACAGAGAGTCAGGACACACATTTAACGTCCCATCCGAATGACGGCACCCTAAGCAGGGCAGATGTCCCCGTCACTGCCCTGGAGCATTGGGATTGATCTTTAGACCAGAGG
Source organism: Umbra pygmaea (assembly GCA_016801145.1). Taxonomy (NCBI): domain Eukaryota; kingdom Metazoa; phylum Chordata; class Actinopteri; order Esociformes; family Umbridae; genus Umbra; species Umbra pygmaea. Next base: position 826 of record JACXGM010019973.1, on the reverse strand, counting down.
CAAGAGTAACCCCTTTCTGGCCCTCTAACACCACTTCCAGCAGCACTGGTCTCCCTTCCAGGGACTAACCAGGCCCAACCCTGCTTAGCTTTAGAAGCAAACCAGCAGGGCAATACAGGGCTCTATGCTGCTGGTAAATAGCTTCTCAACTGGATCATCATGTCACAAATAAGCATCCTGGATTTTACATACAACAGCATTTATAAAAAGGGTTGTTCTAATTGCTCAACAGCATTGGGCATCAGGTGGTGCAGTGCTTAGAGAGTCAGAATTGTAATCTGAAGATTTGTCAGTTCAATTCCTGAATAATAGTCAAGGAATTCACAACATGTCATACAAGTGAACTATATAATGTGTTTGAATGTCAAAAGTAGGAAGACTTAGAGACTGACTGTTGTACTTGTAGTGGCTGTTGCAGTTGTATGCAGTTGTTAGCTCAGTAAAGTGTAAGTGTCAATCAGCCTGGACATTTCATAATGTATTACATGGTGTCAGAGGTGGGATTCGTGGATAATGGCAAAATTCAACCCACATGAGAATTTTGTAGTGTACAGGAGATACTGGGTAGGAACCATTGTTATGGAGATAAATGGGAGGGGGATCTTTTAATAAAGTAACGCAGTACAGAAGCAGATGTCTCCTCGTGATTCCTATAACTCATCCATGTATAGGAATGCTGACTGAACATGGTGTCAGAAGTTAAAACGATTATCTAGCTAGTATCAACTATAGTAGAGGTAAATAGTGCATCGGTTTAAAACAGATTGTTGCGTGCCTATCAAGCGACAGCAGTCAGGCTAGCGGGAAGATTGGCTAACGTTAGCAT
>JACXGM010019972.1:0-18075 GCA_016801145.1 Umbra pygmaea | reverse complement strand
TACCCTTTGAATGAACACCCGTACCCTTTGAATGAACACCCATACCCTTTGAATGAACACCCATACCCTTGGTTCAGAGAGAGTCTGTCAGCTTGACAAACTGTTCCATATCCTAAACCTGAAATCTTCTTTCGGAACCCTCTGCAACCCCAGTCTCTCACTCTCAGGCTAGGAATTGCATATGATGAAGTTCTTAACTTTCATTTGTCATGAAATACAGGCACGATGGAATTGCTTTAGCAATGTACAAATCATTGTGACAACTGCTGATGTAAAAGGCTGTACAAAATACCTTTAAATTGATTGTGTGGCTACCAAACTGTTAAGGATGGGAACATTGGACATGGAATACTCCTAACCATCTTTCCTGCTACATGGAAAACACCAGAATAGGATATAAAGTCATCATTTCCTAATGAAAATCCTCAGTAATGAGCCTGGGAGATTCTTGCATTTTCAACTACTGATTTGGCCTCCTCACTGTGAACGTGGCTGACTCATCAAGGACAAGATTAACTGTGCTGGATCAACAAAAAACAGTTAGCACAGGACTTCTGCTGATATCGTTCTTTACAATAAGCAGCATCGACTCCTAGACAAATGGATAACTGAATAGGTTTAGTCTAGGTGATTGTTCTTGGGAAAATAGTGAAAAGTAGCTTAAGGGATGATAATTAAAAAAATTGATGCTACATATTGTCACAAGCATGTTGTTTTATAGTGCCCATATTGCCAATTTTAGGCAATGTGGGCAGTAACAGGAAACACTTCAAGTCTCTGCAACTGTCTGATAAACATTAGTGACTCATTCCAAACTGTCTTGTTTTTCCATCTCACTCTGTTTCCTCTGGACAAGTCAGCTGGATGAATGAGCCCAAAATCACATGAAATACGTTCTGAGGGAACTATTTTGTAAAACCCGAAATGTGAAATATGAATGTATGAGAGGATCAATTAGGTTCGTAGGGAACTAAATTTAACGCTCAAATAACGTTAAATATGAACATATGAAGATCATGATGTAGCATGTAAATTGCGTGGATTTTGCTAAAGTGGAGGTCGGGGATGGTGGATAGGCGAATAAATCTACAACTTTCATGCCAGTGTTTGCGAGTTCAAATCCTATCAGACACATTGTGTGTGTTTTGTTCTACATTGCTGTGTGATGGAGACAGGCAATTGTAATTTTTTTGGTAATGTTAACCCTAACCTTAACCTCAGTAACGTCATATCTAACCTAAACCGTTAGTAACCTCATGCCTAACCTTAACCGTATTGTCATGCCTAACCTTAATTGTGAATGTAGCAATTTAATTTGGAACGTTATGGAATGTATGGAATGTGTGAAATGTTCTCACATGAACCCGCAAAATGAAATGTGCAGGGGCAACGTAATAGAAGTACGAATATAGCCTAATAGCAAAACGTGCAGCTGAAACATAAAAACACTCTAGATATGTTGGCATATTACATAATTCAAGTTTTCAAAATAGTTTCCTGAGAATGTAATTTCGGAGAAATTCTGAGATGAATCCATCCACACACGTCTTTTCTGACTGTCAATTTCATTTAAGAACATTATTGTCATGGGAATTATTTGATTACATTGCCAAAGCAAGTGGAATATAATAGTACGAAACTTAAAAAGTAGACAAACACACAAATCCTCCAGCTTTCTCCTCCCCATCATGTGGATTCCCCCAATATTTCTCTGGCTTTCTCCCCTCCATCAGGGTGCTAGGCAGACAGAAAACACAGCCAATCTCTTGAATGGTGATTGACTGCTTATTGGCCCTGACACAACACCCAGGCTTCGTTTAAACACAATAGTTCCATTTATCCACCAAAACACATTTAGAGCATGGTTTTCAATGTGACAAAGGGTGTTATGTCGGAGTATGCAGTAACCCAGCAGTAGCAATTTCACGCATGCACGCGACTGAAGAGCTCAAGGTGATCGTTCAAGCCCAGTCAAGCTCTCTTGAGCAGCTCCCCTGACTCAGTGGGCAGGTATTGAAGCATTTAGATTCACACAAGTCAACTTGTGATCTGTCCTTGACTCAGTAAATAGACGGAAAAAAACACTGCTTAACAACTGACTACACAATGAGCGCACATTGGTTAATCCATGTTTTTTCTTCCTACACAATGGGGGGGCTACATTTTCAACCAATGGGCTTGAATGGGACCATGTAACAACCGCCATGTAATGGAATTGATGGCTATGGACACAATGTCTTCAGTGGCTTTCTCCCCACTCCTTTATGGCTAGTACGGTAATCTGAATACAGTATAAAGGACTAGAGGGGTTTTCCTGAATATAGTGTCTTCAGTCTTTTGAAATATTATAAAAGAAATGGTGGGAGTGGGAGGTAAGTTAAAGAAAGTGGGTACTGCCAAGATAACAGAACAGCAAGGCCAAGTCAGATATTTTCTTTGAAATATAGGCCTAATGCAGAACAAAAAGCATTGATTTTAAACCGGTAATAGTCAAATCAAACTGTCGAAACAAAAGGATTATTGGTAATTACCACACAAAACAATCAGAAAACAGATAAGAATAATGTAGATGTACACTCACCTAAAGGTTTATTAAGAACACCAGTTAAATTTCTCCTTAATGCAATGATCTACTCAACCAATCACATGGCAGTTGCTTCAATGCATTTAGGGGTGTGGTCCTGGTCAAGACAATCTCCTGATCTCCAAACTGAACGTCAGAATGGGAAAGAAAGGTGATTTAAGCAATTTTGAGCGTGGCATGGTTGTTGGTGCCAGACGGGCTGGTCTGAGTATTTCACAATCTGCTCAGTTACTGGGATTTTCACGCAGAACCATTTATAGGGTTTACGAAGAATGGTGTGAAAAGGGAAAAACATCCAGTATGCGGCAGTCCTGTGGGCGAAAATGCCTCGTTTATGCTAGAGGTCAGAGGAGAATGGGCCGACTGCTTCAAGCTGATAGACGGGCAACTTTGACTGAAATAACCCCTTCGTTACAACCGAGGTATGCAGCAAAGCATTTGTGAAGCCACAACACGCACAACCTTGAGGCAGATGGGCTACAACAGCAGAAGACCCCACCGGGTACCACTCATCTCCACTACAAATAGGAAAAAGAGGCTACAATTTGCAAGAGCTCACCAAAATTGGACAGTTGAAGACTGGAAAAATGTTGCCTGGTCTGATGAGTCTAGATCTCTGTTGAGACATTCAGATGGTAGAGTCAGAATTTGGAGTAAACAGAATGAGAACATGGATCCATCACGCCTTGTTACCACTGTACAGGTTGGTAGTGGTGGTGTAATGGTTTTGGGGATGTTTTCTTGGCACACTTTAGGCCCCTTAATGCCAATTGGGCATCGTTTAAATGCCACGGCCTACCTGAGCATTTTTTATGACCATGTCCATCCCTTTATGGCCACCATATACCCATCCTCTGACGGCTACTTCCAGCAGGATAATGTCACAAAGCTTGAATAATTTTAAATTGGTTTTTTGAACATGACAATGAGTTCACTGTACTAAAATGGCCCCCACAGTCACCAGATCTTAACCTAAAAGAGCATCTTTGGGATGTGGTGGAACGGGAGCGTCGTGCACTGGATGTGCATCCAACAAATCTCCATCAACTGCAAGATGCTATCCTATCAATATGGGCCAACATTTCAAAAGAATGCTTTCAGCACCTTGTTGAACCAATGCTACGTAGAATTAAGGCATTTCGGAAGGCGAAAGGGGGTCAAACACAGTATTAGTATGGTGTTCCTAATAATCCTTTAGGTGAGTGTATATTTTAGTAACAAAATGTCAGCTGAGCCTGACTATGGATTCTCTGACTTTACCCGGAACTCCAGAACAAGGCAGCGTAAACTGGTATAGCACTGCCCGAGATTTGGGTTAGATAAATCACAGTATCTATCCTGGCACGTCACTCTCCAGCAACTCCTTGTGTGCAGATGGGGCGCCTGTAAGTTCAATCGTGGAAGTGTAGTTGGTGAACGTAATCATCCCATACATGATCTGACTTCATGGTCTGACTAAAGGCTGGGAATTGATAGGGGAGTAAAATGGGGCAAAAACATGGGGGAAGGGTTGATTAACATGTGCATTATTCTGATAACGGCTCTGACAGACTGTTCCTGAAATCCGTGAGGGAGGTTGTGAGACTCCAATTTGAGTGTTTTTTGTCATTCATTCCATGATGATTGGCAGCAGAGAACTGGAAGGACTTGAAGCCCAAGGAGGTGTTGGGTTTGGGGTAACTAATGATACAAATCTGCTGGAGTGCAGGCTGCAGGCGGGTGCCTCTGTGTTGATAAGTGAGCTTAAAGAGGGGATTTGCCTAACAGGGTCTCGTAGATGAGCTGAAACCAATGCATTTGGGGTCAAGTGAGGAGAGGGCAAATCAACATGTGCATAAAGGTGGAAGTGGTACGTAATATATATGGTGCATTCGTGACAAAACAGATGGCACTGTGATAAATTACATGAAGTGTTTTGGAGGTAAGTATTAAAGGCTATTTTATAAATTAAATCGCTAAAGTCTAAAATCGGGAAAATTGTCATTTTTAAAAGGGTGTGCTTGGCAGCATGAGTGAGGGAGGTCTTATTGTGATACAGATAGACTATTCTCTATTTAATTTTGGATTGGAGGTGATTGATGTGGGTCTGGAAGTAGAATGAACAATCTAACCAGATTCCTAGGTATTTATAGGTGTCTACGTACTCTAATTCTAATAATTAGCTGGACAAAAAGCTAAATCAGATTAGTAACAACTGGGGTTGGAGAGAAAACATAGAGGACAATTTTTTTTTTAAACCTACAGGATGGTAGACCTCCAGGAACAGGGTTGGGTAGTCTTTAGAAAAATAAATTAAAACAGGTGTACCTAATAAAGTGGCCGGAGAGTATTTTTCCACTGTCCAATAAACCATGTGTCAGTGAAAATGTATCTTTCTAAAAACAATTCATAAAGGGGAAAAGCCCTAGGATATTAGGGATGGACTCAGAAGTAGAGATGTATGTGAAAGTGTTGATAGAAAGTGGGAGGTGATAAAGGAGAACACAGATCCGGATTGTTCTACCCTTGGGTGCACTCCAATCCCTGACTCAGCAACCAGCCCAAACATATACACTCGCCAAGCATCCAGACACACACAGTCAACCATGTGTTTATGTGGGGGTAGCAGGTTGCCTCTAAACACACACTTCTCAGCAATGTCTGTCACATAGTTGAGACAGCATTTAGACCCACAAAAACACACACCTCTGTTTAGGCATGTGCCCCACCACCCTTCACTATGTAAACACACTGCTGATGCAATGTTGATATAGAACTAGTGCAGTCGTCTGTGTGGGAGTCATTCTGTCTGTTTACCTTGCTTCAGGGCACTTTGTGCATATGGCCTTGGGCAGAGAAGTGTATAATAAAACTATATCCCGATAACAAAAACGTATCCCCCGCATATGCCTTCCTAAGTGGGGTGGCTATAACAGCCGGTTCACCAATGGATGAACGGCGTTATCCGCTTAGGGTGTGTTTTGCACCTCTGATCGAGGAATTTACATGTCTAGTTGAGCAATTCTCACCTAAAAGTTGCCGGTCCACTACTGGCCCGCTTTACTGGTGGTGCACCATTTCACATTTGGAGGGCAGCTGGTGGCCCAATACCTTCCTAATTCCGCCCGAATAGTCTCTTTGGATAACATTCCAATCCTTGCCACTCGCCTTGTCATTTTCACAAACTTTGACTACTGGGGAATTGAACAGTCAGTGACATGTAAGCTGAAGAGACTGAGACTTATATTAATATATCTGTGTGCATGTCACAGTAGCCTACTTTGTTACAATTCCATCTATAAAGGTATGCCAAGTTGTCCAGTGTATTTAAAATAATAGATTGGCTGGTAAACCATAACGCACTACCCCAAAATGCCAGCATCTACTGAAAGAATCCCGCAGGCATGATTTGTTAGAAATAAATCGTTTTAACGAACACCCATAGTCCAAGTGACACAACTTTCAATATAAATCTCTACCCAAGCTAGGGACTAATTATCCGTATTCACATGTTGTGACCCTCGGCAACAACAACCTGTTGCTACACTAATCGGATCTGTCGCACTTGAAGGAAAATGAATCACATGAATCAGTACTAGCCTAGGGAAACACCAACAACTGGCAACAATGGAAACTTAAACTGCAGTTTAATGTAAATCATTTTTGCGGTAAACAATGAATTAAATGTTACTTACCGATATAGTCTATTGTTACAGGGTTGCGCTACGTCTCTCCGTATTCCATAGACTGAATGAGACCGGCGGGATCAGCTACGCACAATGCGCTGCCCTGCAGGCTGTGATTGGTCAAATGGGCTACTGTAAAAATAATAACACATGGACGTGTGCAATAAAAAAACTATTTTCGATCTCCATTAAGAGGAAGTCCTCACATTACCGCAATGTGTTAGGGTACGTCAGTGACTGGGTTAGGATTCCCTAACGCTTGCTTGGTTAAGTTAGTAAAATGTTCTTATTAATTCCCAGACCTCGTGTACTTTGACCTATCAAATTATTAAACAGGAATACGTTTTTTCCTTTGTCAAAACACATGCATTTAGTAAAAAGACAATTACATTTCAGATAATTTTAATTTGTAGCGTATCTAGGGATCTATTAGCGTCTCCTCGTGGTTTTGAAACGACGAACTCTTCTTCAACAACCATATTCATAACGATACGATAGATGGCGCCACAGTCATGGAAATGTTTCCAGAGCCGTTGATACTATTGATTGTGCATTGTGTAAGGATGACACTTCCTTCTGAATACAGCTATATTACAACAATGTTTTTTTACATTGCAAGTTCAATAGATACATAGAGAGAAAGTATTTGCATCATAAAATTGAAATAGGCAAAAATGCAGAGGAGATGCATAAGGTGGTAGCGAGGAGACAAAGTATCAGGTGTCATGACTATGGGCAAAGACAGAGATAGAGAGGAGAGAGAAAAAAGGATATACTATCTGTCATTCACATAAAAGACAAACCTCTTCACACCCTCAGCCTTTGAACTGGTGGAGGAAATTACCATCCCTGGCACACATACTGTACTCACGAACCCTCACCTGCACTCACAAGTATGCATATTAACACACATACTGTAAGCACACACATTGGAACTTTCCTCTCTGTGTAATGCCTTCCAGGTGAGCCCTCAAGGTTAACCTATCTCCCCTGCCGTAAGACAGGCTCTATATTTAGCACCCTGATCAGAGACATGAGCTCAGGGGTGACTTTCTCTTCTCTGTCAAACACACACAGAGACACTCAATGGAGAAGACCACCCGCTAAGATTCGTTTTTTGCTCTTTGGGTAAAATTGCTCTAGCACAGCTAGATATCTAGTGTCTAAATGGTTAGCAAGCGAGAAAGGAGTGGAATATATTTCCCTTTCAATTCTGATTTTAGGTCATATTTCTGTTTTCCCCGCATGGTTTCTGACGTTTGAATTGGCACAGTGCTGGCTGATCTGAGATCCAAACGTAGATGTGCTGCGCGCCCGAGGGCAACATCTTCCCCTTTCACGCTTGGTTTGCTCATCGCTAGACTCAGGTCTATTGCTGCTTTATACATTTGTAAATGTACTGCATACTGTACATGGATGGCACCGAATGGAAACCTATTTATTATGGTGCTTTACTTTAGACAATAGCCTCATGGCTATCCATAAAGATGCCATATTCTAATTTGAACTGGTATCCCACCAACAGGAACATAATGTGTCACCAAGGAAATGTGAATTGTTCTGCATGTTATAACTAACTCACCTTTTTTAAGAGCATGACACATTTTCCATAAGAGCACATGTATATTTAAGTCTAATGTTGTACAGTTGAGTAAGAGACTACAACACAAATGTCCATGCTGGACAGTGGCAACAACAGGATGATCAAATTAAGAGATGGCATCTGTATAGATCATGTTTCAAAACTAGTGCACTGTGTATGTTGTTATTTGGGACGCATGCAAACAGCTGGTGAGACTAGATCATTGCATAAGAGCCAGTGAAATGACGTCTCCTGTGCTTCGTTGGCTGTTGCTAGGGACACCAGCCGTCTGCCTTCTTAACTGACAGAGATGTGTTTGATGTGACCCCTAGTGATTTGTCATATGCTTTTGTCTTGCCACATCATGAAATCTCATTCATACATACATACATACATACATACATACATACATACATACATACATACATACATACATACATACATACATACATACATACATACATACATACATACATACATACATACATACATACATACATGCATGCATGCATGCATACATACATACATACATACATACATACATACATACATACATACATACATACATACATACATACATACATACATACATACATACATACATACATACATACATACATACTGTACGTACATATATACATACATACTTACATACATACTTACATACATACTTACATACATACTGTACATACATCCATACATCTATACTGTACGTACATCCATCCATACATACATATGTACATGCGTACATACCCTAGATTTGTACATACTGTACATTAATATACATACATATGTACACATATGCATACATATATACATACATACTGTACATACATATATACATATACATACATACAAACATAGATACATACATACATTCTGAGCATACATACATACATACATACATACATACATACATACATACATACATACATACATACATACATACATACATACATAGATACATACATACATACATACATACATACCTACTGTACATTAAAAGTGAGTACACATTTTTGTAAATACATTATTGTAACTGTTTATGTGACAATACTGAGAAAATTACACTTTGTTACAATGTAAAGTAGTGAGTGTACAGCATGTGTAAAAGTGTAAATTTGCTGTCCCCTCAAAATAACTCAAAATAACACACAGCCATTAAGGTCTAAACCGCTGGCAAGAAAAGTGAGTACACCCCTAAGTGAAAATGTCAAAATTTGGCCCAGTGTCAATATTGTGTCAATATTTTGTGTGGCCACCATTATTTTCCAGCACTGCCTTAACCCTCTTGGGCATGGAGTTCACCAGAGCTTCACAGGTTGCCACTGGAGTCCTCTTCCAGTCCTCCATGATGACATCACAGAGCTGGTGGATTTTAAAGACCTTGTGCTTTATGCTTGATTTTAGGCAAAACACAGTTGCCTTTGTACTCCTCACCTGGTTGCCTCTACGCACGCTTCACACCATCTGAACCAAATAAGTTATAATAACTTGGTCTCATCAGACCACAGGACATGGTTCCAGTAATACATGTCCTTAGTCAGCTTGTCTTCACCAAACTGTTTGCAGGCTTTCTTGTGCATCATCTTTAGAAGAAGCTTCGTTCTGGGACGACAGCAATGTAGACCAATTTGATGCAGTGAGCGGCGTATGGTCTGAGCACTGACAGGCTGACCCCTCACCCATTCAACCTCTGCAACAATGCTGGAAGCACTCATGTGTCTATTTCCCAAAGACAACCACTGGATATGACACTGAACACGTGCACTCAGCTTCTTTGGTCGACCATAGCGAGGCATGGTCTGAGTGGAACCTGTCGTGTTAACCGGTTGTATGGTCTTGGCCACCGTGCTGCAGCTCAGTTTCAGGGTCTTGGCAATCTCTTTATAGCCTAGGCCATCTTAATGTAGAGCAACATTTCTTTTTTTCAGATCCTCTGAGAGTTCTTTGCCATGAGGTACCATGTTGAACTTCCAGTGACCAGTATGAGGGAGCTTCCCATACACACCAGAGACCTTGTAACACTACCAAGTCATATGACACCTGGGAGGGAAAATGGTTAATTGCGCACAATTTTGACATTTTCACTTAGGGGTGTACTCACTTTTGTTGCCAGCGGTATAGTCCTTAATGGCTGTGTGTTGAGTTATTTTGAGGAGACAGCAAATTTACACTGTTACACAAGCTGTTCACTCACTACTTTACATTGTAGCAAAGTGTAATTTCTTTAGTGTACAGTGAGATACTGTACATACATACATTTTGTACGTACACACATACATACATATTGTACATACATACATACATACATACATACATACATACATACATGCATGCATGCATGCATGCATGCATGCATACAGACAGACAGACAGACAGACAGACAGACAGACAGACAGACAGACAGACAGACAGACAGACAGACAGACAGACAGACAGACAGACATACATACATACATACATACATACATACATACATACATACAGACATACATACATACATACATACATATTGTATATACAGTATATTTAATTAAATTCAATAGGTGCTTTATTGGCATGAATGGGTGGATGCCACTATTGCCAAAGCAAACATGTACAAGCAATAATGGTGATAAGTATAAATGTACATTATTACTTTATGCATATATGTAAATTATATAATAATAATAATAATAATAATTTGTTCAGCTTATATAGCGCTTTTCAAGAACCCAAAGCGCTTTACACAGTGAGGGAGAAAGCCCACCTCATCCACCACCAATGTGTAGCACCCACCTGGGTGATGCACGGCAGCCATTTTGCACCAGAACGCTCACCACACATCAGCTATCAGGTGGAGAGTTGAGTAGTTATATATGCCAATTTGGAAGGTGGGGGATTATTAGGTGGCCATGATTGAGGTGAGGCCTGGTTGGGAATTTGGCCATGACACCGGGGTTAACACCCCTACTCTTACGATAAGTGCCATGGGATTTTTAATGACCACAGAGAGTCAGGACACCCATTTTTAAGGTCTCATCCGAAAGACGGCACCCTAAGCAGGGCAGATGTCCCCGTCACTGCCCTGGGGCATTGGGATTGATCTATAGACCGCCCCCTACTGGCCCCCCAACACCACTTCCAGCAGCACTGGTCTCCCATCCAGGGACTAACCAGGCCCAACCCTGCTTAGCTTTAGAAACAAACCAGCAGGGCAATACAGGGCTCTATGCTACTGGTATGTATACACACACACACACACTATTCTCACCCTCTTTTCTCACCCACCTCCCCAGCTCCTTTTCATTCTATGACTTTCCTTCACCTCTACTTCTTCTCTCCTACTTCTTCTCTCTTTCTCTTCATTCCTCTCCATCCTACTCATCTACTCATTGCTCCACTCAGATGTACTCATTTCTACTCCTCTCTAGTTCTCACATCCTTGCTCCTCTCCTCTCTGCTTCTCTCATCTCCTTTCTACCTGTCATCTCCTCTGATTTCCATTCACGCCACATGCAGCTAATTCCTCCCTCTGGTTAACCTACTTTGAAAGCAATTAAAATGCCCAAGGCTCTCTTTCTCTGCCTGCATCTCTACTTCATTTCTCTCACTCTGTTTCAACATCTTTTTCCATCTCTCCCAAATTCTCTCACGTAATATAATTATAATTCAAACATGCATATCTTTATTGGCATGGGAGTAGATGAACCCTAAACGTTGTCTAATACCCAGTACAGCACAGTATGGAAATTATGAGCAGAATATAAAATACAAAACACGTATTTACATCTAAACAGAGGATAAAACTCAGTCAGAGCAATATACAGGAGCAACTAGGCATACATATTCTTCACCTTGTCAGTGAAAATAACTTGCAATGTGCTGCTGCTACCAGTTTAGCTTCCTCCACTGCGCCATGCCACTCAGAGCGTTCAAACAAGCGTGCCTTCGTTTAGCCACACACATGTACACCACCTTTGATAGATTTTCAACCGTTGGAGAAATATGAAGTGTTGTGTAGCCACATGAGCGACATTTCAAACTATCTGTGGAGTTAGCTTACTTACATCAGCTCAGGTATTCAAACCAGAGTCCTTTTGTGGCCCAACGTTAGCCACTAAGCCTATGTGGTACTCAAACATCAACACAACTACACTCATTGTCTCTTTCGTCTCTGGTGCTCAGTCAGAGGTTCTCCAATATCTTTGTCTTCAAACCTTTTCCTGTTGCCTATATAGAGTGCCTATAGGAAATCATCATACCCCTTTGAAATAGTCACTTTATTTGGCACAGTGGCGTAGGCACGGGTGTGCCAGGGTGTGCTTATGCCACCCAAAGAGGCAGCTGGCACATCCAGAAATTAGATGCGTAATGCACTTTTTGTTATAGCCTTGGAATTTTTTTTCAAACATAGTCTATTATGGTCTAATTATAATATTTGTTCATTTTAAATAGATTCTTATATTTTTAGTTAAAAAACAACATCTAGATCCACGCCTACACATTTAAGTGTATGCGCAAAAATTGCCGCCGACGTGACCCCAGTGAATATCATGGGAGACTAGCAGTGTAGTAGACTGAAACATGCGTAACACATTCAGCAGCTAATTATGATCCGTATGTGCCAGTGCAGTGCGATACATCGAAATTGTGCGCTTACAGGTACAGACTTTATGCATAGTGTTGCGTTTGTTGGCGAAAGGTATTTTAATGTATGGTCTGTTTGATACGGATCAACATCAATGTATCCCCTTTCTCTGTAGAGACCATATTTCGAGAACATACATTTACTATTCCTACAGAACTTGTTAAACAACCAGTATTGTAACGATTAATTTACACACCCTGTACATTTTTTATTTGCTCCCATGACCGTTTAACACTGTCAGGGTTGCAAATGAAAGAATACAATAAATAAAATTATTATACACCATCAGCATGAAGCAGGCCCGGCGGAACGAGGGGGCAAAAGGGGGCAATGCCCCCTCAGTTAGAATATTTTGCCTCCTCAGTTTTGATTCAAGTATGTGTCCTACAAATCCCTCCACAGTCAGGCCTAGCTGCGATATGTTGCGTTAATTATTACGCTGTGTCTCTGCACTGGAATCAAAACCAGCGGGTTAACATAAAAAAGTCACGGAAAGAAGTTTCACAGCTCAATTATGGATGTTAGAAAGTGGTTTTGCATATCCTCAACTCAAAGTGGCGGGGAAATGGAGATGCCAGCCACAGAGGCTGCCTTGCGAACATTGCCGGTAACACCGGGACATTCGACCGCCGATGCCACTTGGCCTAGCTGCAGCAGAGTAAAACTGTCTTGCCGCGCCTTGCAGGTTCTTGTGCCTGACAAACTTTTCTGAATCCGGTAAGAAAAATCAGCATTGTCAGTTTTGAGTTATTGCGTAATTTGCAAGCTTTTGGAAATGGTGGAAAATAGCTTGGCAATACGTTATTTTCTTCATTGCTTTTGATTGTCTATTGCGAGATTGGGGTGATGTGTTGTGATGACATTTGACATTTTTCGTTTAATGTCTAATTTATTGTTGATGGTGTTATAGTTTAATAACTGCTTTTTGCAAAACATTGATGGTGGGTAGAATTTATTTGAGCAATATTAGGAACTGTAGTGATGTGAGCTATATGGAAATTAGGAACTTTTCTTTGCAGAAGATGTAGCTGCTGCAGCAGTAGCAGCGTTTTCCAAATGTATTTTTTTAACTGACCAGTCAAAGTTGATAGTCAAAGTTGTAAAGCAGTCTAACAAGTTTTATTATGGCAGGACAGCCGTGTGTCTGGCTGCAATTGAATGTGTTGTGTATTTGCAAGCTACAAATGATTACTGGCCACTCCACTATGTCACATCCAGCCCAGGGAGGGCTGCGATGCAGAGCCTTTTAATGGACTCCCTTTCGTTTTGTCTCTTCTGTTTTGTCTCCTTGGTTCCTTCCAGTGTTTATACGGTGGTTTTGTTAGTTAGATTATTACCTCATGTGTCCTTAGGTATACTGCCCTGTGTGTATGTCCCATGTTAGTGTTCAGGTTCCCTCCCCTTGTGTGGTGTTTGCCTCCCTCTTGTGCCTCTGTTCTATGTTGTGTGTTCCTGCTGCATGTTCTGTCAAGTTGTATCTTGGATTATCTTCTGGTTTAGCCCCTCGTGGCAGTGTTTGTTTTCGAAGTATTATTTCTATTAAATAAGTTTGATTGCATCTCCTTCGCGCCTGCCTCTTTCTACGCTGACACATGGGGAAACGTGACAGATTGACCGACCTTATGAAGAGACAGCGAAGGAGCAATGGTGTTACACGCCTTCAGGAGGAGGACACTGAGTTTGTCGTTGGGGATGTGGAGGAGGACTGTGAATCCTGGGCCGACGAGGAGGTTTGGCATAGGAGGTATCTGGAGGCATGGCTGGGGACCGATCGATTCAGACGGCTGGATCAGGTGGAACCTTTGTACAGACAGCGCCTCCGACAGTTCCTGTTGAAGGGCCAACAAGAGGGCATGCGTCTTGTCCCATTCCCAGGACAGAGAGGAACATCACCTCTGCCCCTCACACCGCTGACCCAGATGGCCTCTACCTCCTCCGGTACAGTTTCCCCACTTCCTATAGGTATCTCCCCTAGCTCCCTAGTCAGCTACTCTGGCCCACCTATTGGCCCCCCTAGCACTCAGGTCCAGGGTAGCAGCACTTCTTTTAGGGCTCCCCGTCTGAATGCTAGCATTTCTGTTAGCTCCCATTCTAGCACACATCTTAGCTCCCAGGCTAAGCTTTCCAGTGGAGAGGTTAGCTCTCATAGCACCCTTCCCTCTTCTAGCTCCCCCAGCTACCCTAGCTCACAAGCTACTATTGTCTCCAGCCTCCAGGCTGGTAGGTCCCCTCACAGTCGGGTTCAGGGTAGGCGTTCTCATAAGACCCCCCTGTTTGACTGTGAGTACCCCAGCTAGCTCCCATAGCCCCCATGCTAGCTCCCACAGCCATCAGGCTAGACCCCCTAGGCTTCCCGTTTCGGCCCCAGTTAGGGCACCTGTTTCTGCCCCTGTTAGGGCACCTGTTTCTGCCCCTGTTAGGGCACCCGTTTCAGCCCCAGTTAGGGCACCCGTTTCAGCCCCAGTTAGGGCACCTGTTTCAGCCCCAGTTAGGGCACCTGTTACTGCCCCAGTGACTGCCCCAGTTACTGCCCTAGTTATCTCCCCTAGACCTCCCCTACTGTCCCACGTTAGGGATCCTATGCCTCGTCTAGGGAGGTTTAGAGCCCCAGTCCCCGTCTCTAGGATCTCCTGTCCCATGGAGGCGGACAGTCTCCCCATGAAAATTTTCGGGGGGGGCTGTAGGGGGTGGAGGGGGGGCTCCACCTCTCTCGGTGGCACCCAGCTACCAGCAGACTGCACCCAGCAACCAGCGGACTGCACAGAGCCTCCGGCAGCAGTCTGCCCTCCGCCAGAGCCTCCGGCAGCAGTCTGCCCTCCGCCAAAGCCTCCGGCAACAGTCTGCCCACCGCTAGAGCCTCCGGCAGCAGTCTGTCTGCCGCCAGAACTTCCGTCAGTCTGCGCTCAGCTGCCGCGGACGTCCGGACCCCCGCCCGGACCCTTGTCGCCAACGTCGCTGATCTGCGGACCGCCGACGTCGCTGATCTGCGGACCACCGACGTCGCTGATCTGCGGACCCCCATCGCCGACGTCGCTGATCTGCGGACCCCCGTCGCCGCCGTCGCTGATCTGCGGACCCCGCCCGGACCCTCGTCGCCAACGTCGCTGATCTGCGGACCGCCGACGTCGCTGATCTGCGGACCACCGACGTCGCTGATCTGCGGACCCCCATCGCCGACGTCGCTGATCTGCGGACCCCCGTCGCCGCCGTCGCTGATCTGCGGACCCCCGTTGCTGACGCCGCCGTCCGGACCCCCATCGCTGACGCCCGGACCCCCGTCTGGACCCCCGTCGCAGACGCCCGGACCCCCGTCCGGACCCCCGTCGCAGACGCCCGGACCCCCGTCCGGACCCCCGTTGCTGACGCCATCTCCGGACCTCCCAGACACCGTGCCGCCCTGGCTACCTGAGCTGCCTTTCCTCAGGCCACCTGAGCTGCCTTTCCCTGGGCCGCCTGAGCTGCCTTTCCCCGGGCCGCTTGAGCTGCCTTTCCCCGGGCCGCCTGAGCTGCCTTTCCCCGGGCTGCCAGAACTGCCTTTTCCCGGGCTGCCAGAACTGCCTTTCCCCAGGCTGCCAGAACTGCCTTTCCCCGGGCTGCCAGAACTGCCTTTCCCCGGGCTGCCTGAACTGCCTTTGCCCGGGCTGCCAGAACTGCCTTTGCCCGGGCTGCCTGAACTGCCTTTCCCCGGGCCCCCTGAACTCCCTGTCCCCATGCCAGTCCCTGCCACTCTCCCAGTGCCATTCCCTGCCACTGTCCCAGTGCCATTCCCTGCCACTGTCCCAGTGCCATTCCCTGCCACTGTCCCAGTGCCATTCTCTGTCCCTCCAGACCCAGGGCCCCTCTCTGTCCCTCCTGACCCAGGGCCCCTCTCTGTCCCTCCAGACCCTGGGCCCCTCTCTGTCCCTCCAGACCCTGGGCCCTTCTCTGTCCCTCCAGACCCTGGGCCCTTCTCTGTCCCTCCAGACCCTGGGCCCTTCTTTTTCCCTCCAGACCCAGGGCCGCCCTCCGTTCCTCCTGACCCCGGGCCGCCCTCCGTTCCTCCTGACCCCGGGCCGCCCTCCGTTCCTCCTGACCCTGGGCCGCCCTCCGTCCCTCATGACCCCAGGCCACCCTCTGCCCTTCTTGCCCCGGTCCCTCTGCCCTTCTTGCCCCGGTCCCTCTGCCGTGTGTCTGGCTGCAATTGAATGTGTTGTGTATTTACAAGCTACAAATGATTACTGGCCACTCCACTATGTCACATCCAGCCCAGGGAGGGCTGCGATGCAGAGCCTTTTAATGGACTCCCTTTCGTTTTGTCTCTTCTGTTTTGTCTCCTTGGTTCCTTCCAGTGTTTATACGGTGGTTTTGTTAGTTAGATTATTACCTCATGTGTCCTTAGGTGTACTGCCCTGTGTGTATGTCCCATGTTAGTGTTCAGGTTCCCTCCCCTTGTGTGGTGTTTGCCTCCCTCTTGTGCCTCTGTTCTATGTTGCGTGTTCCTGCAGCATGTTCTGTCAAGTTATATCTTGGATTATCTTCTGGTTTAGCCCCTCGTGGCAGTGTTTGTTTTCCAAGTATTATTTCTATTAAATAAGTTTGATTGCATCTCTTTCGCGCCTGCCTCTTTCTACGCTGACACATAGGGAAACGTGACACACTAGACTAAATACTATCAACATTATTCATTGTGTTATTACCGAGCTGAAATATGTGTGCCTCCTTAGTAATTTTGGGTGCCCCCTTGCGGAGTTAATTCTCCCGTCGGGCCTGGCATGAAGCCACACTGGTTTAATGGAATACACAATTGTAATTATAGTCAGTGATATCGATGAGCCTGAGGCATTCATAAATACACAGGTGGCATTTTTTCCCAGCGTTCCTTCTTGCCTATGCCTGGATTATATTTTTTACGCTCTTCAAATTTATCAAAAATTATAATTTACTACAGTAGAGCGAAATATGCGGCTCTCATAGACTTGTCCGTGTATGCGATTGGTCCTATGATGCACACACCGCCCATTTTATGCAAACGCGCTTGTCACTAGATGGGGAAATCCTGGGTTGATTTAATGACCACGGTCGTGACAACTCATATCTAGATCGCAATTGTTAGGTTTAGAGAAGCCAGGTAATGAAAGAAAATCTAGGGCATGTTGAACATAGCGTCGTAGTATAGGCCTCTGTTATGTAGAGAAAAATCGATGTGGCACACCAAGTTTTTTAGATGCACACCCAAATATTTTTTTCTGGCTACGCTACTGATTTGGCATACAGCCTGAAATCAAAACTTTACATTACGAATATATTTTATTGTTCCAGCTTTATTTACACATTCTGCCACATTAAAGTAACTTCAAAAGGCAGCTGTTTTGAATAGAGTTGGAAAAGTGATCAGTCCCTTGATTTACAGTTTTTCCTGATTGCTAAAACACTAAAAGTGAATGCTCATAACAAAGCGTCGAAACCGTAACGTTTGCATGCATTTGGTACACTCAGGCACCAAATGAATAAACACAATGTCGGCATGGCACCGTAAACAATTCTGTAACACACGGTGCAAAACACTACACACATCGTGCATGTGTTACACACTTTGGCCAATGATGAAACACTCTGCAGTCAGCACGTCCAT
>JACXGM010019971.1:0-18086 GCA_016801145.1 Umbra pygmaea | reverse complement strand
GAAGTTTTATTTATATAGCGCCTTTCCATAGCTCAAGGCCGCTTTACATTATACACTACAAGACATTCAGACATACATTACAGTCACATGGAAACAGATAATCACATCATACAAAATGCATGTTAAATAGATATGTCTTTAACTGGGTCTTGAATATAGCCATGGATGAGGCACTACGTATTGTGAGAGGTAGGGAGTTACATAGTTTAGGAGCATTAGGACTAAATGACCTTCCACCTACAGTAGACAACCGGAAAAGAGGGACGGACAATAAACCAAGTTCAGCTGATCTAAGGGACCGGGCAGGGCGGTAAGGGTGGAGTAAGTCAGCCAGATATTGAGGGGCAAGACCATTTAATGCTTTAAATGTTAGCAGCAATACCTTAAAGTGAATACGTGATGCCACAGGTAGCCAGTGAAGTTCATGAAGTAAAGGTGTAACATGAACAGAGCGCCTAGTCGAGGTGAGCACTCTAGCTGCAGAGTTTTGCACGTACTGTAATCTTGCAATGAGTTTCTTGGGAAGACCAAGAAATAAGGCATTGCAATAGTCCAGGCGTGATGTGATTAATGCATGAATTAAAGTTTCAGCATCAGCTAAAGCGAGAGAGGATCGTAGACAACCAATGTTGCGAAGATGGAAAAAATAGTTTTTAACAATTGAAGAGATGTGAGAGCCAAAAGATAGAGTTGAATCGAATATGACACCAAGGTTACGAATTGATGGCGAAGGCATATAGTGAATTCCATCAATATCAAATGACTGGTTCATCCTTTTGACTAAGGCAGTAGAGCCAATCACTATTATCTCTGTTTTCTTGTCATTTAACTTGAGGAAATTCAGGGACATCCAATGCTTAATGTCCCTGATACATGTAGTGAGTGAGTCAGGCAGAGATGGCCTATCAGAGCTGGTGGAAAAATAGATCTGAATATCATCAGCATAGCAGTGGAATTTAAGTCCATGCCTGCGTATGATGTCACCAATAGGATATATGTAGATAATGAACAATAGTGGGCCAAGAACCAAACCTTGAGGGACACCCTGTGTAAGTGAAGCAGTGGCAGATCTAAGCCCTTGTATAGTAATATAGTACTTTCTGTCACTGATATAGGAAGTGAGCCAGGAAAGAGCAGAGCCAGTGATGCCAATATCAGAAAGCCTAGAGATCATTATTTTGTGGTGGACTGTGTCAAAAGCAGCGCTTAAATCAAGAAGCATCAATATGTTTATCAGCCCTGAATCCATAGACACAAGAATGTCATTAACCACCCGAAGAAGGGCAGTTTCAGTGCTATGTGAGGAAAGGCAGGGCGGGTGGCAGCTGGTCAGCTTGTGTGCGTGACACACTCCCAGCCCCCCCATCTATACAGGAAGGGGGGCTGCAATGAGGCACGTTCCCTCTAACGAGGTAATTGTTAACTGAAGTGAACAGGGAATTATGGGAAACAACTGCGGGTTCCTTGAGATGTTTTCATTAAATCATTTGTTGTTGTCGTCGACAGCAACCGGAGGAAAAAACACAGATCAGCAGAGTAATGAGGGTCTATTCCAACCGACACTTTAGTTAAAACACACCCATCGGTCTTTGTATAAGCTATGGTAGTGGGTCCCTGTTAGTACCCCCGTAGTACGTGGCCTATTCACAAATGTTAGTAGAAGCTTTAAGGAAACCATTGGCTTGCTGGTAACATTAAACTGAAGGGATATTACAATGAGACAATAATACTGTTGGTTGCACAGTATCTTTAGTGTACTGCTGGACTAGAGTTAACACTAGTTAAAATTAGGTTGCCAACCTAACTAGCTGGAAAGAGACATGGTTGTGAATGTAGGAAAGCAACCTAAATTAACCAGTAGACTAGACGGACAGTTCTGATGAAGGTCACTGGAGACCCAACCGTTATATTTTAATGTTGGCATAACAAATGTTGATAGTTTTAATATTAGGCTGTGTTGAACCTTATCCTAACTGTGATTCATTTTGTTGCTGTGACTCTGCTTGCGCCGATAGAGCTCTCTCTAGGGCTGCTCGATTGTGGAAAAAATCATAATCGTGATTATTTTAGTCAATATTGAAATCACGATTATTTAAAACGATTACTCATTGATTTTGGAAAACAGTGAAAACATTCTGACGTCGGGAGCGATAGATGTAAAGCGTTCTTACAGTTTGTTTGATTGTTTAGATTTGATTAGACAGCAATGTCTTTCAATTATATTAGCAAAAGAGTAATTTATATTTATAATAATAATAAATTAACACTTCTAAACGTATGTTATTTTCTATTTTACCTGCAGGTTTTTTATGTGCGCACAATAGTCTGTGCTTAATTAAATCTGCTGTAGAATTGCAAACAGAAGTTCAAACAAACTACTGAATAGAAGTTACTCCACGAAGCCTGGCTCTTCAGTTGGTAGAATAATTGTTCAAAAGTAATACATGGCTCTACACTACACCTGCACTAATGAAACAGAACGAGTTTGTGATTAACTGCTCAATGATAGTGGTGGGTCATTATTTTCATTGCTTTGAGGTACTGAGAGAAGCGCAATCTAATACTGAAGAAATATGTTTCAGTAAACAGCGCTGCAAGGACACAAATAAAATATTCTAAACAAGACTCACAAACAAACAAAGCTAAGCTAACTAACGAACAAAGTAGGCCTACCTGCGTTGCTGTGAGGAATAGAGAAACCGCAATCACCTGCTATTGCTGTAATATATAAAATACTGCAAACCATAAATCAGTACTTTGCCTTTGTCACCTCATCAGCCAATTCTGCGCAGCATTTCTCATAGAAAGCACGCAGAGCAACTCTGGTAAAATGGTGGCGAGATGGCAAATTACAACGCTTGTCCAAAGTATGCAAAAACATTCTAGAGCTGTCATTCTCAACTGTGCTAATGGGGCACACATCTTTGGCTAAAAAGTTTGCAACGGCATGAGTTATTTTTTTGTGCCTTCGCGCTCAATGGATATGGAGTTCCACTGTAAACTGCATCTTTAGTAGATGAGTGAGTTTAGCTTTCAGGAGGGACAAAAGTGCGGTTGTGCATGTCATTCGAAAACAAGACAAAAAATAAGAGTTCTTACCATATGCAATGTACAAAATAATTGTTTTTTTCTCGATTACATTGTTTTTGTGATTGTTAGGAGCTGAAATTGAAATCGCGATCAAAATCTGATTAATTGCACAGCCCTAGCTCTCTCCACACCTTACAAATTATTAGGAAGCCAGCCATGACAGAAGAGTGCAAATTATACTGAGACATACCTCAATTAACGTAAATGATTAGGAAGCCAGCCATGACAGAAGAGTGCAAATTTTACTGAGAAATACCTCAATTAACGTAAATGATTAGGAAGCCAGCCATGACAGAAGAGTACAAATTTTACTGAGAAATACCTCAATTAACGTAAATGATTAGGAAGCCAGCCATGACAGAAGAGTGCAAATTTTACTGAGAAATACCTCAATTAACGTAAATGTAAAAGCTTGCGCAATACTGCGTACAAGAACACAGAAAACTGCATGGTCACGTCAGTTTCCAGCAACTCCTGGCGTCAACCACCTGTAAACTCGATTGTTGTTTGCTTAGGGAATGCGTTTCTGTATTCATATTAATGTGACTGATCCTGGATGTGATCTAGCATCAGATGGCAGGGTGGAGTCCCAATGTTCTCTATAGATAGGATGCACTGTGAGGCCTGTGTAGCGCTTTAGGATCGGAGAGAGACGATCAGGGGGGATTGTAGGTCTCTCTGAAAACAGGTCTGGCTCCTAAATCACGTCCCTTGCCAGAGTGCTTCCGCGACCAGAGACAAGAGGCTTTCCTCAGCTGGAAATGCAATATGCCACGTCTCTGGGACCACCCAGGAAACACTGAAGGCAACACACACACACACACACACACACACACACACACACACACACACACACACACAAGGACTCCTAACTGACGGCCACAGAAACAACCAAACATCCTGTTATCCTCACACTGTTTACCGGTTATATGGATTGGATGGCAGGCCTGTGTGGGCTCTGTGGAATTTCACAACAAGCAAATGGTTTGGGTTTTACTTTAAAGAGGTTTTGCTCAATGGGATTCATAAGCCAAAGTAAAAGCCCACATCCTTCAGGCAGTAGAGTTTCATTGGTTTGGGCTGGTGAGCCATTTAGGGGTCCAGAGAGAGACATGCTGCAATAGTCAATGCTAGGATAGCCAGTGTTTATGACTGTACCAGTCCTAGTGAGTAAGGTCTACACACCTTGTTTTTATTTTTTATTTTAATATTCAATTATACAGCATCTCAAAGTTTCTTGAGTTCATATTATGTTTTCCCCCACATACAGCTCTGGAATAATTAAGAGACCACTGCACTGCAAAATCATCAGGTTCTCTGTTTTGACTATTGATAGGTATGCGTTTGGGTAAAATTAAACATTTTGTGTTATTCCCGGGTCTGTGTGGCATATTGGGCTAAATCACTGCCGTGTAGGACAAACCAGGCTACGCTAGTCAATGAATAGCATGAATTCGGCTTCTCCGACTGCCTGGGCCTCCAGAACGAGGCAGTACAAATTGGCATAGCACTTCCAAGTATTTGGGATAAATAAGTCGGATTATGCCATGTCGCTTTCCAGCGACCCACTGTGTGCAGATTGGGCGCCTGTGAAATCTATTGCTATACTGAGGTATAGTTGGTGAAAATAATCCTCCAGTACATGATTTGACTAAAGGATGACGTGTTGGATGAACAGTGTGAATAAAAATTGGCCGGCTCGGCGACATTTGGTTGGAAAAAAACATGACCTTTCTCCAGTCCTCTACATTCCAAACCTTATGGTCTTCTGCAAACCTCAGCCTGGTTCTTTTTTCTAGTTTTGCAGGACTTCAGCCCTGCCCCTTGGAGCCTGTTTCAAACCATCCTCACTGTGTACTTCACCCCAGCTGCCATTTGCTATGCTTTCTGTCGATCACTTGATGTCATCCTACGGTTGTTGAGGGACATTCAAAAGAGTTGGCGGGCATCCCGGTAAGTGGAGAGTCGTTTTGCCATCTGCCAGTCCGTAGCTTTGTTCTCCCCAAATGTCTGCTGCTTGACCTTGTTCCTATGAACCAACGTCTTTGAAATTTTAATGGGGGAACCATCCCGGCGCTCGATGTTTCCCTCTGCCAGTAAAGCCAGAATTAAAAAAGATTCCTCAATCAAACCTTTGCTTTTCAACTCTTTGGGCATGCCATGGTCAATATATTTAGTCCTACTGCAAGATGATAGTGATAACCACAGCAGTGTTGTTTTTTACTTTTCCTTGTTCAAGATTTGGTTCAGGTGATCATTATCTTATTCAGAAAAATGAAGTGTGCATGTGTTAGAAAATATGTTATATTGTCACTGTGGTCAAAAAATACATACAGTATATATTTAAAAAATTATTATAATCTCCATGAAATTCACCCCGCCTGGACAAATGACTAGAAAGTTACATACTGCATCTTTAAATACAATTATATCAAAAAATACTCAACTGAAATTCCATAACTGGAAAATGTTCCATCTTCCTTGAGTTAAAGCTGCATTGTGTAAGAGTTGCTCCCATCTAGCCGTGAAATTGTATATGACAAGCAACTGATGCCCCTCGCGTTATTATACCAGCAACGTGAAACTGGATATTCGTTTTTTCTTTCAAAACAATAGCGCTCGTTTTGATTCATTGCAATAATCATTGTTAATTCACTACACAGCCCGTGAATTGTAACCAAATGCAATTGTATTGTGTGTAAAGAAACAATAAGAGCATGTGATAGCAAAATAATAATTTAACATGTTTTATTAATAAAAGTAACAAATATGTTTTACACACAATTTGATTGAATAAATTGTCAGTGTCCCATGTGAAAACACAATTACATTTGAAAAACATTCACTAGAGTCTGTTTTATTCCAACAGAATACTGATTTTAGCAAAACATGAACCTATATAATGAATAAACAATCATTATTGCAATGAACCACATGCGCTATTATTTTGAAACCAAAAATCCGAGTTTGTGTTGCCAGGCGAACGTTCTTGCCTACAGCTTGGGCCAGTAGTTAGTCCTGGTGGTTAATAACTTCTTTCAACAGCTCCTTGTTGAAACTTAAAGGTTTCTTTTAAAGTTTCACCTCTCAGCTGAGGGAACTTCTGAGATCATCATAAAATATAGTGAAACACTACAACTAACGCCCCTTTTCCATTAAAGCGCACTGTACTGCTTCGCGCTGACACAGACCGGCTGAGGACAGTCAGGGATGTTTCCACAACCGATTGGAAGCGCTTGTGAATGACAGCGAGAGATAGAATTCACGCTACTACAACACGTATAGAGAGAGGAAAACAATTGTACACCTCAACAATTTAAAGTAAATATCAATAAAAGGCCAATTGTAAGTCTGATTCAAACATTTGTTTGCAAAGAGAAGTATTTCAGTTTAATAGAGACGTAGAATTTTGCTGACCCTCTTATAAAGCTGTAAAAACTATTTATTGGTTTTTAGAAAATATGAAAAAACAATTCATATAAGATAATGTTTCCCTACACAATGTAGTGATTTGTTACACACAAAAGCAACACCGAAGATTCATGACAATTATCAAAAACTGACCTGTGGTTGCCACAATTTCTGTTGAAAAGGGACAATAAGATTAAAATCATTATATATCGTCCCGAACAAGTTCTACTGTAAGTATTTTTCCTCTGCAATAGACTGGTACGGTACGCTCTCCAGCGGGCTGGATATAGACCGTGATGTGTGCGCTATGGCGCGGTACGATCCTGTGCAAACAGCATGGTGTGTGGTTTTGAAGGGGATTATTTACAGCTGAGCTAATTTAGCGTGAACATTACACTGCTGTGTTCTACAGGGCGTGTAGAATTAATTTTACGTATAATTTAACAATATAATCTTAAAAGTGTGGAATACCGTTGAAACTGAAGTAGAGGGCTAGTTATAGGAGGCTATTGCTAGCAGTTAGCATAGCCTATATTTCTTACCTCCCTCCTTACAGACCGCGGCCAAGTCTGCGCCAACATACCCATGGGCAGCGTCCGCTAGCTGGGTTAGCTCCTCAGGGGTCACCCTACAGGGTACAGAGGTCAACAGCTTCCTCAAGATGTCAGCTCGCTCAGCCGCACTCGGTACGCCCACCTGGAACAACGCACACTGTTTTAGCGAGACTAGCATGCATCGGCTAGCTAACCACGATGAAAATCCTGGATAATGCTGTTAAAGAAAAGCAATTACAACCAGGAGGTGTTAGAAGAGTAATTTACAGGTCGCCAGGTCGAATCCCTACTCACCTCCAGTTCCTTGTCGAAGCGTCCGGGTCGGCGGAGGGCGGGGTCCAGCGCATGGGGCCGGTTGGTGGCTCCTAGAACCAGAACCTGTCCTGAATGACCCTCCTTGAACAACGGGAACCCCCAGGATTGTTCCATTGGTAGGACCATGAATAAATGAGGCATTTCAATTTAGAAGACATTTAAAGGAGGTGGGAAAATGAGTATGCGTAGATGTCAACATGAACGTGCAAAAAAACTATTGGTAGTATGTAATCATAGCTTGTAGTGTTTTTGGTATTGGCTTAGAAGGTAAAAAAAAACATTCCAGACCACAATTTTTTTTAAGATAAGATCAATTACTGGTTTACATCTTCTGAAACAATCAGCTATTGTTTGGCAATGTGATAGAATCTGTAGATACAAAGGCTATTAGTTAAAGATGCCTTCCGTGATTTTAGCCAATATTTAGAACTATGTAGGCCTCTAGGTTCTAAAGAATGTGAATTTAGGCACCCTAGAGCTAAAATGGGTCCCCATTTGGGACATCAAATTTTATTTCTCTGAAGTGTCTAGGTTCGTATTTTCTCTCTTGTTCTCCTGTCTTTAGAGGCGGGGCTCGCTCTGCAAACTCATTAGACCTTATAGCTCAGGTTTGATTTACACCTTTGTCAATGGTATATCCCCTACCTTAGCAAACCATACATCACACATTTGTTGGGGATTCCCTGCCTGACACTCAGTAAGTGAATGCCTGCTTAGCCTAGAAACACCATCGGTTTTCAAGCTAACTACGGTAAGACGATGATTCTACTTAGATTGTGCATATAATATAGACAATATACTACACA
The DNA here is from genome assembly GCA_016801145.1 of Umbra pygmaea. NCBI lineage: Eukaryota > Metazoa > Chordata > Actinopteri > Esociformes > Umbridae > Umbra > Umbra pygmaea. The sequence continues at coordinate 9,910 of JACXGM010019971.1, read as the reverse complement.
TCCAGAGTAAAATAAGGGGCTAAAAATAGTTTAGCAATTATGAACATCGCAGACTGAATCTTTAACATGAAGTTCTGAAATCCCTGTGCTAGGTTCAACAATGCTGTGTTTTGTACTGATTTGCCTGTGCTAGTTTCCATATTGCTGTGATTAACATTGAGCTCAGTCAGGCTGACAAAGATAAAGCTGTTTCCAGTACCGCAAGACCAGAAGAGAGTCCAAAACACAAATGAATTAGTGAGAGTAAAGAGTCAATCATTCCTGGAAGGTGCAGAAGGATCGTAGTGCCACATTCCACAGAGGCAAGCCTGTGATGTTTGGGGACATTAGATGAAACAGCCAGGAAGACAGGCAGCCGTATGGGGAGTAGCTGCTGCCTCTGTGGGCTGGGAGATGAAAATGACTTCTCAGCAGCAGAACCATTGATTTTCAATATCCTGGTAGAAACTCAAGCTGATGTCCACGCATCTTTCTACCTAAACCTCTTCGGTTACAGTCCACCCATACACCAAGGCCTTCTTGATATTGCTAGAGAATTTTTAGGGCATAGTCGAATGGACATCATTGTGTACAACATCATATCAATCACCCCTATTCGGCATGTCACTGTGAGAGACAGGGTTTTCTAGATTCCCCGTTCTCTAAAAGAGCAGAAGCTATCCGTCAAGTCATTGATTTTAGGTCTGAAATCTCTTTCTCTCTTGAGGTTGTTTTGCTAATTGAAAATTGAACCAACATATTCAGAAGGGCCAGTCTGCATTTCCAAGAATGATGTGCTTGGAAATGTAATGTAGTAATGTAGAGATTGTGTGAATACTAAGTGATTGTACTCACTGAGCCAATCCCATCCATAAGAGTCAGGAGTGAGGCCACAACGCGCTTCTCCACCTCGTTCTGGGCGCCCTCCCGTTTAGGGCACAGAGCGTCCAATTCATCGATGAATATGATCGCAGGTTGTCTGTGTAAACAATGCAAAGTTTTTGTGATTTTATTTAGTGGAAGAAAAGAGTGCACAAATATGGGAAAATTGGTAATATTACATTTACATTTTACAATATGTAAATGTTATAATATGTACTTTTGAGAGGCCTCCGTGAATATCTGTCTTAGTCTGGCTTCTGTTTCACCATAAAATCTGTAAAGGAAGACATACGAATTTACTTGCATATGGCTGTTTGTGCATCACTAATCCTTAATCGTTTATACGCAGTAGAACAAAATTTCATTACGTCAAAAAAATAATATGACCATACTTGCTCATGATCTCTGGGCCATTAATTACAGTCATGTGTGCCCCGACTTCATTGGCTATTGCTCGTCCAATCATAGTCTTTCCTGTACCTGGGGGACCATAAAGTAGAACCCCCCTAGGAGGTGTAATTCCTGAAAAAAAAAGATAAATAATTATATATACACATACAATTATTAAAATCTAAAGCACAATAACGCTGAAATGTATTCAAATGTATACAGAGTTACATTTTTATGAAAATCTGAATTATAAAAGAAAATGACAAACTTTCCAAATTAACTTGGCTAAGGGCCACCGTAAAATGAAAAACCTGTTTCGGTGTACCGTAGTTGGAGAAGAGCTCTGGGTGTTTAAGAGGCAGTTCAATGGTCTCTCGGATGACCTGCAACTGGCTGCTGAGGCCCCCAATCATACTGTATGTGACCTTTGACCTCTGGGCCGTTGTTTCCTCATCCTCCTGAGCTGCTTTTTGCCGGTCTCTGACAGTCACTTTGGTGGAGGTTGAGATGCAGTAGAACGTGTCAGTGCTCAGTACTCCACCAGGTGCTGCTGTGGGCTGTTTTTCTGTGTTGGTCTGCTCCGGGCTGTGAGCACTCCTCTCCTTCTCCTCATCCTCCTCCGCGGGCCCTGTGGAAGTCAGGGTAATGCAGGGGGGAGTTGAGGGAACATGAACGGAAGGAACCCTGCAGGGGGTGCTGGCTGCCGGACCAGGCACCCCTGGGTCACCTGCCTGCTTCTCCATGGTCAGGAGGCTGAGTTGCAAAGACAAGTCCATGGAGGTGGAGCCCAAGATGGAGGAAGAGCCTAGCGCGGTGCTCGTCAGAGAGGCCTCCTCTGCTTCAGGGACTTGTCCCGAAATAGGCAATGGTCTCTCCAGGGTCCACCCATCCACCCCTGTCACACGCTCCACTCGTAGGCTACATGCTCGCCCAAAATATGTGAAAGACAGGGAGTTCCCAGGTAGTACAATCTTTCCATCTAAAAGATATTAACAAATGAATAACTTACTATATAGAAATATATGGTTAAGGTTATGTAATGTGAATTGAGGAACTGAAAAGTTCAATATAACTTTCCCCCATAAAAATATAAACTAGCTTACCCAAATATCGAAGAAAGTAATTTGTAAACTCCTCTGTGGTGAGTGCATCATCCCTCTGTCTGCATTTACAAAGTAAACAAATAAAACCAGTTTTATTCATCATGCATTTAACATACATTTGAAAAATGTTCAATGTTGACAGGTAAACTGTAGTTGCAGGTAACTCACCAGCAGATGGCAACATTAACTCATTTTATAAAACAGTGGGCTAAAGAAACCTTTGACTGTGTTGCGTTGGGTGTAAATAGAATTAAAAAACTGTTTTATCCATTGAGAAGGCAAAATTGATGCAATCAAAACCAAATATATGTCATGATGATGTCTGTTATCTACAACTTACCAATGAATAGACAATGATGGCAGATTTATACATTAGTAATTTACTTTGTGAAAGGGGCAGTGTGTAGAATTTTGTGAAGTGAAAACAGAACTACTTTATCCTTCAGTGACCAGCTTTTACAGAAGCTTTAGGAAATGCATTTCATGATATAAAAAATCATGATATTTAAAATCAGAAAAACATTTTTAAAAGCTCTTGTAAGCGAATGTAGTTCTGTTGAAACTGCTCAAACTCAACAAATAGCATCTTTAAAATGGGCCTCAGTCCTAATGCTTTACCTGGTGGAAAGAAGCACATCTCCTGCCTGTAGAACAGGTCCTGTCAGTGGGTAAACAGAAACCTTATCCCCAGTCTTTACTTTTAGGCTGCTCTGAGAAGATTTTGTTAGGCCAACTTTGCTACCAGGGAAAGATGCTGCGGGCCAAGCCAGGCATACCTGAGGAAAACCATCACATCACTGAAACATGGCCTGAAAAGGATCCAACTTGCCTATGTCACAAACATTATTCAGATATATGCTGTCTCTAGATCTGCTGCTGATATTGTCTCCCCCTCCCATTCTGATAACTAACACATTGTTGACATACCTCCTGTTCGCCAGTATTGCTCGATAATAGGACAGGTCGTCCAATGGAAATGTGTGTAGACTTCATTGTGTTTATGCTTAGCTGGACAAGGAATGTTCTGCATCTTTTGGGAACTTTATCATCTGCTGTACACAAAATATCAAATTAAAAGTTATATATATTAGGAAACTACTTGGACAAGGTACTTCACACTAAGCTGAGCTCCAGGGAGAATGTCCCTGTACTTAAGGTAAGTCACTCTGCTAGATGACTAAAAGCTACTGTACTGTCTTACTGCAAAACCTAAGGAGTTGACATGTATGGGAACAAATGTATACAGCGCACATGCAACCTGAAGGCCAGGGCAATGAATCAAGCACCTGTAGATTCCACCAACTCCATCAGTGATTAAGTACATTCGACATGTTCATTATTGTGTAATAACTAAACATTACCTTTCTCAACGAAATCAATGACTGCTAGTGTATTGATGGGATTCTTGCTGCTTCCACCCTCGTGCCCTGAACTTTGCAAACTAACGTTGGCTGAGTCAATGGAGCTATCTCTCGGTCCATTTGAATTGTCATCTTCATTGGCTTTCTTAAATCTGCTCTTGCTTTTCTTAGAAGACATTTGTCTATTTCAATTATTAGTAGATATCATACATGTGCAACTCAGCCGGGCAGGACACTGCGTGAGCAACATCGACGTAAATATTAACAGAGCCCGTATTGGTTGAAGCTGAGATAAACTTCCTGGTTAAAGTTCAATCCCGGCTATTTTACCGTAAGTCGTAAAGTCAAATCACGTTGATAATTATGTTTATAAAAGGCTTTGTTTGCAGTTTTGCCCGACAACAGACGATATATTGACAAATATATTAATGTGTATGGAAAAAATATATCGCTTGATGTGGCATGATTATATTTGTCAGCAACATAGAAAAACATTTAAAACGTTGAAAATTTAGAAAATGTTGTCAACATGTATTACGGTATTTTAATGTAAAGGGCAAGTAAAGTCCAATGAAGTTTTAGGGACCTTTTCTAAAGATATTCGAGGCTTTTATAACATGGCATCTCTTACTCACAAACTACATTATTTTCTAAGAAACGCTTTAGCGAATCAAATTTGCTTCCTTCATACAACGAGGTGTGTTCGTGCATTTACACATTCAACACGCCGGTTACAACTATATACAGATCAGGGAACGCATGCCAATGTTTTGATTGGGAAAGTGGACAGATTCGGCGGAGTAACAGTGGTCCTCGGGGAAAGTGATATCACGTCGGAAATCAGCGACGGAGGATTTAGTAAACTACTGCGAGGTCTGTAGACACTACTGTACAGTATACATACGCTACCGCCAGTTTTCGCATGGAAAAACATTTTAAATATACGACTCATCATGGTCATTATAAACCTCCCTCTCAAAAATTAAGGGCTCAGGGCTAGGAATCCTGGTCCACCTGACAATATTGATATTCTTACAACCTGTGGGCCCTGCAAAGCCACGGGCTCTGTGAATTATATACACCTTTCTCCATGTTACAGCCCAGGTCTAAAAATGGTTCCTTACCTTGTGCCTGATATTGCTTAAAATAACTGGTGCTTTATGCATGTATACATATTCATAACCACAAATAAAATGTATAGAAATTACCATTACACAGATTTAAGATCCCACCAACTAACTAGATTACCAACTGTTTCTCCAGTTTAAGAATGATGGTTTCATCATCATGGAGGTCACTGGCGTAGTCAGGCAAAAATGCTAAATTCAACCCAGGTTTCTAAGTCTTTTCTGTTTATCTGACCCTACTGTGCTAGGACTCCCTTATGATCCTCATAAGACATAATGTGTACTGATGACAAATTGCACATGTGTAAATGTATTACAGCCTGACTGAGAAATTGAGTTTTAAATTACATATTCATGTTTCAGCACTGCCTTCGTCCAATCGTGATTTGTCCAAATAATCAATGACAATACCCAAAACAAACCAAGTACCCCTCACTGCAGTGTGCAATTCAGGGTGTGCCTCAATGTGGGTGGAGTCAAACGTCTATGACCCGTGCTGTACAAGGGTTCTTGTTTTGGGGTTGGGCTCAATGTGGTCGGAGTCAAAAGTTTTTTGACCCCACCCACCATTTCTTTACAACCAGCACATGCGTTGTAATGGTTAAGGTTAGGATTAGGAGATGGGAAAAAATATTATATAAAGTGGTACCAGCACATGTGTTGTAATGGTTAAGTTTAGGATTCGGTGATGGTAAGTGCACACTGCATAGACGTTTGACTCCTCCCACATTGAGGCACACCCCACATTGCACACTGCAGTGAGGGGCTTCTCAAACAAAAAGGAGCAATGCATATATAGTTATTTGATATATTTGAGGCAATGCTGGCTGGATCTACATAATATAAACCCTGCTCATCAGGATTGGCTTGTGTACAACCCTCAGACATTAGTGCCTACAGCTGCCAGAGCCTGATCTGCCTGCTTAACCGCTTTGACTGACCTACAGAGACCCCACGATCTGCGTCACAGACATTCTTATTTCTGATTCTATATATCTAAAGTCAATCTGGCACCAAAAACGTCTCACCCTGTCATCTAATGTATTACCGTATCTAAAGTATCAACGATACTGTATGTTGCTCTAGGAACTTTTCTGCCAAAGGACTAAAATGAAGAAAATACATTATTGATGAGCGATGAAGTTGATCAGATGAGGTTTGTTTTTCAGACTCTCTGGTTCAGTGGAGGACTGAGGGGCGTGTGGCAGTCTGGCTTCATGTACCTCTCTCTCTGAGCCGCTTTGCTGCAGTTGCTTCAGCCCATGGATTCACCTACCACCACGCCCATCAGGACAAGGCCACGTTGGCTCTGTGGCTGCCAGCTGGCCCAAGCAGGCTTCCTGGGTTTGCAACCCATCAGATTGGAGTGGCAGGTACTACAAAAAATAACATTTTGACCTACGGCATATCACAGATTCCCATTGCCCATTGGCAGCTGTTAGGTTCAGATTCTTTTATAGCTCAATGTCAGAAGACCTTAAAGTCAGGTCTGCTTCAGGTTTCAGGAAGTCCTTCTGGACTCATTTGAACATGTAAGAAATGAAATCATGTAAACATGTTCGCTTAGTTCTATCCCTATTTGACGTACAGTACTTCAAACTTTGTCTGTTTGACATCCAAACAATATCTGTGGTATAGTGATAGGCGATTCATTAACGATTACTTACTAATTTGACTTTTTTTTTGTTAGCCAACGTTAGCATCCCAATTAATATAAGTTAGCTAGCTAGATTACTCCTCCCTCTCATCTAAAATCATCACAACCCCAACCAAGATGATGCGCCCGTAACGGCAAATTCAATGACTGAAATCAGATCTCCACAAACCAATGGGTGACGTCACCCATACTACCAGTAGTATATGGTCTGCTTGTTACTAGTCTATGTTCACTTAGTTTTTATGTAAGGGAGTATGTGCCACCGCCACTGAGGTGTTTTAATTGTCACCGGATGGGGCATGTGGCTGCTGTGTGCAGAGGGAAGGGTAGGTGTGGTAGGTGTGGGGGTGTGCATGAGTATGGTAAGTGTGGGGTAGGGGACGTGGTGAGGTGTTGTAATTGTGGTGGGGAGCACAGTGCTGCATTTGGGTGGTGTGTGGTTCAGAAGAAGGCGGCGGAGGCACAGCGGGTTAAGATGGTTGATGGGGTCACGTATGCGGAAGCGGTGCGGAGAGTGGGGGGACTTTGGGTTGGTGTGCAGGTGGAGAAGGAGAGGGTTGTAGGCCCGGTGTCGGAGGACGGTATGGGTGTTCACAGTTTGGTGTTGTTAGAGAAGTGTAAGCATTAGTGTGTGGTTCGTAAGGATTTGTTGGTGGTGGGCTGGGTTGAGTTTTTGGTGTTTCTGTGTAGTGTGGTGAATGTGTGTAGTCAGGTTAAGGGAAGGAATGCGAGGATAGATGTTGTGGTGGGTGCTGCTAGGGAGTTTATGGGTATTACTGATGTCACGGGGGAGATGGTTCACGAGCTGATGAAAGGGAAGGGGGAGGGTAGGTAGTGGTGTGGGGGGGTAGTGGGCTGTGTTTTAATTTCTAGGGTCGTGGGGTGAGTTGGGTTGTGGGTTGTGTTGAATTGGGTGGGCCGTGACCGGCCTCACACTCCGGTACAGTTGGTGGCGGTAGATGCACGTTAACTTGGTTGCGATCCGCCAATAACCCACAGAAGAAGAAGTATTCTATGTTCATATCTTTCTTTTGGGCACAGGCGCATTACTTCTATGATCCAGTATACTGCTCGTAGTACCTGAATCGTTTATATTGTTCTTTTTGGCGCAGACACATTACCCTTTTATTCATTATGGTTTCGTTCTTGGATTTGCACATGCTTACTCATCACTGTAAACTGAGAGACTGAAGACTCAGAATTGTACCACGTAACTAGTCAGACCAAATGTTACTAATTTGACAAATGCACCTTTATCATAGCTTACATGTGGGATTTGGTGATCCTATTATAGGATTATTTACAAAGTAAATATTTTAAGCTTCATGTTAATTGTTATTCTTACGAAGTAATATGATGCTGGATATTTAAAATAATTAGGCCTACTCCACATTAATCCGTATTACGGCTTGGCCACTGAACATCTTCGTTATAATTAATAGATTATTTATTATATGGTAGGCTCTTATATTTTGTCTATGTGCACTGCCGCACATGAACAAACGTTTGAATAATATAATACCCCAGCCTGCGGGATGGAAGTGAACACAGCTACATTAATTTTATTGCCTCAAATGTAGAACTTTCTGCCAGACATCGTATGAGATTATTTCATTATCTTAAATGTTTTTGGATTTGCGCAGGTTCATTACTTCTATGATCCATATGGTTAATTCATTTAATTCTTTCCTTCTTTTTTTGCAAAGGCTTGTTATTTCTATGAGTAAGGATCAGTATACTGGTTATTAACTTTCAATCTGCACATGCGCAAATGAACGATACGAATCAAAATGATTCGTTCATTTGAATGAGTCAGTAAAATAATCGAACTTCCCATCCGTACGGTGGTAGAAAGCATTGCCAGGGTAGGTTTTCTAAATCAGCATCTCAGTCAACCAGCAGGGGATGTGCTTTTCCCTTTATCCCTCCAACAAAAGTGGATCCAAGCATGTCAGAACATGTCTGTGAAAGTTGGATGGCCAGAAACTGTTCTGAAAGCATCTGGCCAAAGGTTTCTTTGAGTATTTAACCTACAGTTGATTGGACATTAGATGGTTAGCAATTCCTGACTGTGCCAAATGTCATTGTTTCCTTGAGCTAGGCCATTTACCCCAAGTTGCTCCAGGTTGATGTCCCTGTATTTACTGTATTTCACACTGGATAAAATATTCTGCTACATTCCCTAAAATGTCAAAAGTAAAATTAGATTTCAGACCCTCATGATGACTTGTAATTTATTTTTGTAATTTTTTTTAACCTTTATTTAACCAGGTAAGTTGACTAAGAACAGTTTCTTATTTACAGCAACGACCTGGGAGCAATTAGGGTAAAGTGTCTTGCCCAAGGACACAACGACATTTGGCTCAGTCGGGAATCGAACTGGGAATCGAACCTTCTGACTACAAGTCTGACTCCCTACCCACTGAGCCATCTGCGCCCCTTGCACCTGATCAGATTGGGAATGTGCTTTGTCAATATGAACATATGTCAGGAAACACATTGCCAGTTTGAGTGAGCTCTTAATGTTGATATGTTTTGTTTATTAAGTATGTAGGGGATGGACAATATAATGTAAATACTGTCCAATTTATCAATATTATGGACTTAATAAAGGCCACTCTTTGCCTTCAGCACAGCTCCAATACTTATTGTAATGTTTCATACAAGCCCTGCACTGTGAATAGTGGGATACTGCACCATACTTCAAGAAGAAAAGACGTCAGGTCTTTGAGGGCTGAAGGAGGTGGTCATGTACTTCACACTGTGCACTCCAGAACAGCCATGGAAGGCATTGGAAGTCATCCTGGTGTTCATTACACCACTGTTGATTTTTGAAACAGTAATAATCAAACCTTATTGCATATTTCTATTGCTCAGGTGTCCATGTTTTTGTACAGGTTTTGTTCAGACTGGGTCACAGAGATACTGGTTGATTTCTGTGGTGATATTTGTGGCATTTTGAAGTAGGGCTGCACAATTATGCGTATCGCGATTAGATATGCACTCCAGAGCCCGTTCGCATGGCAACAGTATATAATGCCCGCAACACGAACTCGGATATTTCATTTCAAAATAATAGCGCTCCTCATTCAATATGATAATCATTGTTTGTTAATTTCATAGAAAGGTAGTGGGTCCATGTTCATGTGTTGCTACAATTAGTCTATTTTGGGTAAGAACAGACTCTAGTTAATGATTTTCAAATGTAATCATGTTTTTGTACATGAGACACTGACAATATAGTCAATCGATTTGTGTACAACTTATTTGTTAATGTTTTTAATAACCAGTTATTAAAACATGTTAAATGTGCCGTTTTTGCTATCACATACTCTTATTATTTCTTCACACACAATACAATTGCATTTGGTTACAATTCACTAGGTTTACAATGAATTCACAATGTTTATT
>JACXGM010019969.1:0-18086 GCA_016801145.1 Umbra pygmaea | reverse complement strand
CACAATTTTGTGCATCTCAAACTAAGTGCGGCTGAGTTCACACGTTTTGTGAAGTTCCCGAATAACAACAAAATTACCAATAACGGGAGTTCATTAGTAACCAGAGATCTATGATATGAATAGAAATAATATACAATGATTAATTAACTAGTTAGTTATAAACTCACATTACCTGGTTATTTAGGTTTCATTAGGAGCTTCCCAAAATGGGTAACCCCAGACGCAATTAGTTGTTAAAGCACAACAATTACTGCAGTAATTGGGTAATATGAACAAAATATATTGTCAGGATAACATCTCTTTTTTCTTTGTAATTTTTCCAGATTTTCTTCCCTTCCCAATTCACTTTTTAATTCTGCCTTGTCGGCAGCTCCACAACTCCTTGTTTAGTCGGATCATGCACAACCAAGATGAATACGTTCACCAACTATACTTCTGGGATTGAAATACAGGTGCCTTTAAACTATAGAATATGTGTTACACAATAATTTAAACAACGTTTTCATAAAAATTCAAAGATTTAGAAGTAGTACATGTAATGACTGTATTTAATGTTATTGTATAAATAGGCTAAATTTACATTTAATATTAGTAATTTTTCCGTAATCAACAACAACGATAGGGAGGATTTCTAACAAGAACGCTTCTGTGCTGCTCCATTAAGGTTTGAAAAGACGCAGTAAAATCTGATTTGTTTATTGGCCCTTGTTTAATTCCTAAAAAGATCGGAAAAAAGTATTAAACTGTTTTACCGAAATTACCTATATTTGGCAAATGTCCACAGTACAATAACACTAAGAAAAATCAGTTAAAACGGTAAAAAGTACAGTTAATTTGCTGCCAGTACTTTTTCCATTATTTTACGGACAATACATTAACGGAAAAATACTTTAAACACAGTAGATGTCCGTTGAAAGTAAAAGTTCTTTGTGATAATGGATATTTAGTGTGTTTACAAAGTATTTTCATTTCATTGTTTTGATAGACATGTCCGTAATGAAAAATGTACTGGCAGCAAATTAACATCTCCTTTTTACGGATTTGTCTTACAATGAACTGAATAACGGTGTCGGTGCTCAATACATTTATTTTCGACCCACATAAACTGTTTTTTCGATCTAAATGATCACAATCTTTTTAGTCCTGCGCTAATGGATACAACATTTTTATTGGTTTAAACAGACAAGCATTCAAATATTAATGGTCAAAAAGATGATACCGGTTTTGCCAAACACAGAGGGAGAAGGAACCGCATATGACAAACATATGTTTTATTTTGAGATAAGATTAAAGCAGAGGATGGACAAATATGACGAGCAAACCTTTTAATATGAGACTTAAATGGCAAAATTGAGCACTGACTCTACAGGCAAGTGACTAAGTTGTTTACTGGCCCTGTTCTTACTGACCTCGGGCCATCGTGCTGAACCCTGACCCCCCCCCCCAGCACCCCCCTGATAAAAGATGTTCCCGCAGCTATTCGTAACATAAAGCATTGTGTACAGGACAAACTTGATGGAGATTATGAAGCTGCTGGGCCAAGCATCCCTCTTCACAATCGAGTAGGCAGACGCCGTCACTCACACGGCTGACGGCAAGAACCTGCCAGGGTACAGCCGAACTACCCGGTTGACACTGAACATGCTGAGACTACAGCAGGCAGACAGTACACTCAGGTATACACTCACCTAAAGGATTATTAGGAACACCATACTAATACTGTGTTTGACCCCCTTTCGCCTTCAGAACTGCCTTAAGTCTACGTGGCATTGATTCAACAAGGTGCTGAAAGCATTCTTTAGAAATGTTGGCCCATATTGATAGGATAGCATCTTGCAGTTCATGGAGATTTGTGGAATGCACATCCAGGGCACAAAGCTCCCGTTCCACCACATCCCAAAGATGCTCTATTGGGTTGTGATCTGGTGACTGTGGGGGCCATTTTAGTACAGTGAAGTCATTGTCATGTTCAAGAAACCAATTTGAAATGATTTGAGCTTTGTGAAATGGTGCATTATCCTGCTGGAAGTAGCCGTCAGAGGAATATGGGTATATGGTGGCCATAAAGGGATGGACATGGTCAGAAACAATGCTCAGGTAGGCCATGGCACATAAACGATGCCCAATTGGCACTAAGGGGCCTAAGGTGTGCCAAGAAAACATCCCCCAAACCTTTAAACTGCCACCACCAGCCTGCACAATGGTAATAAGGCATGATGGATCCATGTTATCATTCTGTTTACGCCAAATTCTGACTACCATCTGAATGTCTCAACAGAAATCGAGACTCATCAGACCAGGCAACATTTTTCCAGTCTTAAACTGTCCAATTCTGGTGTGCTCTTGCAAATTGTAGCCTTGTTTTCCTATTTGTAGTGGAGATGAGGGGTACCCGGTGGGGTCTTCTGCTGTTGTAGCCCCTCCGCCTCAAGGTTGTGCATGTTGTGGCTTCACAAATGCTTTGCTGCATACCTCGGTTGTAACGAGTGGCTATTTCAGTCAAAATTGCTCTTCTATCAGCTTGAAGCAGTTGGCCCATTCTCCTCTGACCTCTAGCATCAACAAGGCATTTTCGCCCACAGGACTGCCGCATACTAGATGTTTTTCCCTTTTCACACAATTCTTTGTAAACCCTAGAAATGGTTGTGCGTGAAAATCCCAGTAACTGAGCAGATTGTGAAATACTCAGACTGGCCCGTCTGGCACCAACAACCATGCCACGCTCAAAATTGCTTAAATCACCTTTCCCATTCTGACATTCAGTTTGGAGTTCAGGAGATTGTCTTGACCAGGACCACACCCCTAAATGCATTGAAGCAACTGCCATGTGATTGGTTGAGTAGATCATTGCATTAAGGAGAAATTGAACGGGTGTTCCTAATAATCCTTTAGGTGAGTGTATATCAACTGGCCCAAGTCTGCTGGGAGTTACTGCAATGAAGATGTTGGATGTGGAAATGTGTTAAAAGTTGAAGATAAAATAGTATGTTGAATCTGTGTTGTGGCATGTACAAAGAGGGTTGTGAGTATACAAATGGCAAAGTGGGAATAAAGGAGCCAACTGCTTTGCATCATGGTAGGAGGAGGGAGACCAGAGCCAGTAGAGGTCTATGTAAGGACAATAGTGGCATTTGACATGGAGCACTGAGTTGGGATCAGTCACTCATAAATAACACAAATTTCCTCATGGATAGTTTTCCACTATAGCGACAGATCTAGAAGCAGCTAATGCTGTCAATATCCTAACATTAGCCTTGAGAAGGGAATTAAAATAAGGACCCTCCAATCTGCTCCATTACATTTACTCTGCAAACACATTGCTCCTAGCTAGATGTAAAATCATCTGTCCTGGCCTAAACTAACCTTAAAAATGAAGGGGGATTTGAAACTGACAAGCGATTAGTCACTGTCGAAAGCCTCCTGTTGTGGCCTAAGGTAGCCTAGTGATGTAATGGGTTGCTTCTCTGCTATTCACAGCACACTCCAGTATCGTTCCCACTGTCTCTCCCCTTCCAAATATAGCTTAACATGCAAAACAATAAAATAAATGTACATCTAATATAAAGAAAAACAATATTCAATACAAAAATCATTGGCTTTTCTACTACACACACTACGGGTGGACATAGATCCTAACAGCTTAAACATATCAAAATGGATATTAACCCCATTCTTTTTATGTTGCTGCATAATGGACTCAGAGAAAATTTGCTGTAACCTCAGATTACTTTATGCAGGTCTTGCAAACCTATACAGTGCAAAAGTAATCAGTCTTGTTATGGGCATTCTAGACCTTTAATTCACTCAGTCTGTCCTTTTTTTCTCCTCCCATCCAAGCATACCTCTTATGTGCTCATTTTCACTTCTTGTCTCGTTCAAGATCGGCTCTGGGGAGTCCAGTGTTCTCAAATTAATATTCTTCTCAGCTACCATGCTCATGACTGTGCCACCATCATTCTCTGGCTTTGGAGCTGAAATAGGGCTTAGACTGAGACGAGACTGAGCTGAGAAACAACAAAGAGAGAGGGAAGGTTATGCCCATGCAATTGTTCTCTGGCTGTTCCGACTGTAGAACTCGGAGTGAGTTGACAGAACTGAGTGAAAGGTTATAAGTCCAAATAAATGTCATCATAACCACTACTGACATGCTCAGACAGGTAAAGATGATGAAGAAAATACAGCTTTCAAAAAGTTTGTTTATGAAATCTATGGCATTGAAGTCGTTCGGCCTTTCTTTTGTGAGACAAGTTAATACCCAGTACTGTCATGTTACCATTGCTCTCTACTCTCTAGTGTCCTCCCTCACTCTTTCAGACATCCTTATTTTGCATTCTTCAAGTTTGTTATGAAAGTACCAATGAGGATTTGACATCAGTTGTGTGGGAATCTGTGCTGTGCCAGTTTCAAGTCTGATTCTAAAGAAGAAGATGCAGTTTTTAAAACACTTATTCCCCACACATGGAGTTAATGCTGGTGAGGTAGAGTATCTTAACACGAGACAGGTGCACACAGTTTAACCAGTACCTTTCACAAACGCACATATGTTCATGGTCATTAACCCTTTGAACAAGCAACAGCTGAGAGGGACAGTAGTTTGCATTCTAAAATGTTGCCTTATTTCCTCTTATTTGAAGCGTACACTTTTGACCAGGGCCCAAGGGGCTATTGTCAGAAGGAGTGCACAAGGAAGTAGTATGCCTTTGGGGATGTTGCTTCTCCATTTCTGGTCAAACTGAAGGGTCCTCCATAGCTCAATCATTAAAAGAACCAGGCAATAAGCGATCAAGGCATAAATAGTTCAAGTGCTACCTACAGTAGATGTCATGCTTGGTGGGATATGAACCCCAGTGATGCAGTCAGAGAATGATTGGAGATGAAGGACAGGGTGGTCTAATTACAAGGAGAGGAGTAGAGAAGATTAGAATGTCAAGAATGCAGCCCAAAATTGCATGTAATTCGTTTGCAGGAAACTATTTTGTAAAACCGAATTATGTGAAATATGAAAGTAAGAGAATGGCAGTTGCATTTGGATGGAATTGAATTTAAAAACTGAATTAAGTGAAATATGAATACATAAAGCACAGTGTAAATAGCGTAAATGTTTGCTAGGGCGGCGGTCTGGGATGGTGGACGGGTGTATACATTGCAGAGGTGGAAAGAAACTAATTACAATTGCTCACGTTACTGTAATTGAGTAGTTTATTTGTGTACTTGTACTTTTTGAAGTAGATTTTTAAATCTGTAATTTTACTTTTACTTATGTATGTTTTGTTTAAAGTATTGTACTTTGTTACATTTTCAATCACATCTGTTAGTGAGCAAAAGACTGTGATTTAATATAAATCTGTCAAACAGGCCTATAATAAGTATATATAAGATATTAAATCAATATAAATGTTATTTTTGGAGGTTAAAAAAGTAACCAAGTAAGTTTTACTCAGAGTAATTTTTAAATGAGCTACTTTTAACTTTTACTTGAGTAGATTTTTATATCTACTCAAGTAATTTTACTTGTACTTCAGTAAATGTTCAACAAAGTAACAGTACTTTTACTTAAGTACAATATTTTTGTACTCTTTTCACCTCTGATAAGTTCAGTCTCATTCCGGTGTTTGCGAGTTCAAATAAAGATTGGACAGATTGGTGTGTTTTGTTCTCCATTGTGTGTGCTAATCAATCTGAGTGTAGCCAATGGCATCTGAGGAGCCAGACTCATAATAATTGACACTTTGTCACTTGCTCATGACAAAATGTCATAAAAATACATCCAACTCCAAAATTTTTGTTGCACTTGCTAAAAATAAGAAAAAAGTAATATGCTATATGGTAATTGTCCAAGGATGTGGAATCTTGTACCTCATTAATCATTGAGGGAAATCAACCAACATTTCTAATTTCTTAAAATATACTTTTATTTCCACAGATAAGTTTCAAAATAATTGTCAACAGGATTACTGCATTACTTGGTGCGCTTATCCCTTGCAAGGATTCCATACTTTTTCAAGGTTTTAATGAGATTGTAGAACCAATCAAAATCCATATTAGACATTTTCTCTTAACATAATCTCCTTCCAGATCTTTGGCACACTACATTCAAAAAAGATTTCCATAACCTTGCTGGACATCCAAGGTGACTAATTTCCTCAAGCTTTATAAAGAAGCTTTTTCAAAGCTTTTATGGACTGATGAGATGAGTGACCCTTGACAGACCAGGGGCCTATACTATGAAGCAAGATTTGCGGTTAGCGAGGTAACTTCAAGTTTAACCCTGGGTTTTCAGTATCACGACGTTGAGTCACCTGTTACCGGGTTACATCGCCATAGTAACTTATGATGCGAACCTAACCTGCTCCGGAGCAGGTTATAGTCAAGACAACTGATTAACCCGAACAAAAGCACCGCCTACTGACCAATCAATTCTTGTTTGAAAAATGTGTCACCATTTTGGGAGTCGCCATTGGCTTTCTCTGATGAGATCAGCGGAGGAAGTGACGTGTCTTTTTCAGCTTCTGGTGCCAGTGCAATGCAAAACATCGAAGTTGTGTACTTACAGTTCCACAGACCTTATGCATAGTGTTGCGTTTGTTTGTGAAAAGTATTTTAATGTGGTCTGTTTGATATGGACCAACATCAATGTATCTCCTTTCATAGAGACAGTACATACATTTACTCCTACAGAACATGTTGAACAACCAAGTATTTTGACATAGATTAATTATGCACCATGTAATTTTTTTCTTTGCTCCCATGACTGTTTAACACTGTCAGGGTCGCAAATGAAAGAATATGTTAAATAAAATTGTTATACACAATCAGCATTAAGCAACACATTGGTTTAATGGAATAAACAATTGTAATTGCAGTCAGCGATATCGATGAGGCATTTATAAATTTGAGGCCTTTTTTTCCCAGCTTTCCTTCCTGCTTTATGTCTGGATTACATTTTTTATGTTTTTTATATTTCTAAAAAATTATCAAGTTGAGCGAAATATGCGGCTCTCATAGACGTGTCTGCAATTGGTCCATTGGTGCACACACCGCCCCTTTTATGTGAACGCGCTCATCACTACATTGGGAAATCCTGGGTTGATTTAACGAATTGATAACCACCATTGTGACATCTCTTACCTAGATCTCAATTGTTAGGTTCAGTGAAGCCAGGTAATGAAAAGAAATCCAGGGCATGTTGAACTTGCTTTGTAGTATAGGCCCCAGATGGATTGGCCTGTGGCTGGATCAGTAAAGGGCACAGAGCTCATCTTCAACTCAGACCCCAGCATGGTGTACTGTAGGTGGGGTACTGGTATGGGCTGGTATTATGAAAGATGAGCAAGTTGAACCTTTTTCAACAATACATCTCAGAAGTTCTCCCAAACTACGTTCTCAGGACACTAATTTGACCACCTGAATTACGTTATATGCCAACATATTTGGGGTCTTTTTATGTTTCTGCTGCACGTTTTGCTATTAGGCTATATTTGTCCTTCTATTATGTTGCACCTGCACCTTTCATTTCACAGATTCATGGGAGAATATTCCACACATTACATAGCGTTTGAAAATATATTGCAACATTCACAGATAAGGTCAGGGTAAAGGTTAGGCATGAAAATACTAACGGTTAAAGTTAGGCATGAGGTTACTAACTGTTAAGGTTAGGCATTACATTACTAACAGCTAAGGTTAGACATGACGTTACTGAGGTTAAGGTTAGGATTAAGGTTGGGTTAACATTACAAAGAAATCTCACAATCGCCTGTCTGCATCACGCTGCAAAGGACAACTAAACACACACAAAGTGTCCATTTGGATTTAAACTCAAGAATACCAGCATGAACCGTCCATCATCCATATACGCACCTCCACCCTAGCAAAATCTATGCTACTTACATGCTACATCATGATCTTCATATGTTCATATTTAACATTATTCAGTTGTTAAATTTAGTTCCCTACAATTTCTCGAGCTATGCCCATAGTGGGTAATGTAGATTTTCCACCTTCAATGTGTGACCAGGGTTTTAAGAGATGGGCAGTTAAAGGCCTATTTATTTTTAATCATCTCTTTAAAGAAACACACTTAAAGTCTTTCACACAACTTCAGGAACAATTTGATCTTCCCTCAAGTGATTTTTATAGATACTTGCAAAGTAGGCATTACATTACACACCACAAGGAAATAGAAAGAATTGGCAAAATCCCAAATGGTATAGAACAATATTTTATCGCAATTTCAAAAATACGCCTCCCTGTTGGTAAACATGTTTCTCATCTTTGTGAAAGATTGTTAACAGACATGGTTGGATACACTTACAATATTAAGGAAAAGTGGGAAATAGAAGCGAATATAGTAATAGAGGAGGAGTTATGGGATAAACTCTGTTATATGTGCATTAAGTGTATTAACAGTCAACAGTGGAAGGAATTTGACTGGAAAATTAAAATACGTTATTTTCATACCCCTCTGGTTATTTCAACTTTTGTAAAAGACCCCTCTGCAGCTTTATGCTGGAGACAATGTGGCAAAACAGGTGACCATACACATATTTTGGGACTGTCCAGTAATCCTTCCATATTGGAAAAATATTAAAGAAGAGATGGAGAAAATTGTAAAAAGAGAAGTTCCCTCAAATGTACGGTTCTCCTTAATGGGTGTTATATCAGCTGATGCTTTCAATGCTGACCAAAGATATATTTTATGTGTATTACTACTAATTGCCAAAAAAAACATTACCGCTAATTGGAAATCTGTGAAATCACCAACTGTTACTGAATGGAAACAGAGACTAACAGATTTATATGATGGAAAAAATGACTGCATTATTACAATTGAAAACTGACCTCTGTAATCAGAGATGGCACATGGTTAAAGAATATTTAAACCTATAGTCTTTTTTATTTTATTTATTTATGTATTTTATGTGTGTGTATGTATGTATGTATGTATGTATGTATGTATGTATGTATGTATGTATGTATATATATATATATAAATATATATATTTTTTTATTTATTTTTTTTTACATACATTATAATGTTTTGTATCAATGTATGGCTGTATATTACTGTGCAATGTTTGTTGAGATGTGAACACTCATAGTGGGTGCAGCAATATAGATGTACAGAATATTATTTAATTTTTACTATTATTATTTTTCTCTGTATTACCCCTGTTATTTTATCACTTGTCTCAGATAATGTTCGGTCTGTTATGTTCTGTGAAAAATATAAATAAAAAGTTTTAAAAAAAAGTTCCCTACGAGTATAATTGACCGTCTCATATGTTCATATTTCACATATTTCGGTTTTGCTAAATAGTTCCCTTAGAACGTATTCCATGTGATTTTGGGCTCACCTTTTCAGGTTGAAGATGGACTCAAACTCAACTCCCAAACCTAATGCCAGTTTTTCTAAGACACTTCCCTCAAGCAGTGGTACAGGAAGAAGTCTGCATATATCAAGAAGACCCTGCTTTTTATGCAGGACAATGCTCCATTGCATGCATCGAACTACTTCACTGTGTGGTTAGTGTTGGGAATTTTCTGAATAATTTAATGGTGACTGTCCTATATGTATATTTGTGAATTTTTTCCGCCAATATTTTAGGAGGTATTCCTTAATAGAGTGTAATAATCTATAGTAAGATATATATATATATATATATATAGCTGATGCAGAAATAGCTTTGAGGAAATAGGAATTTAAATGGAAAGAAGAATCTTAGTCAGGATGTAATGTCTATATGTGTTTACTATGTTTCTATGAATATTATTCTATGTTGTTTAGAATTTTCTGGAAGCTATGGACCATGTGAAAATTATGCAGTGAAAGAAAATTATACACTATTGGGAAAGGTGACTTATACAATATTGAACAATCTTTCCCTGTAATATGTAGAGTTCCTTGCAGGAATGTGGCCGACGAGGGTATTTTAAGAAAGCAGGATGTCTTTTGAAATGCAAGGTCTGAGACCTTGTCTCAGTAGGTGGTGAGGCCGAGAGATTAACATATAGAATACATGTAGAGAACGCCAGGGTAACCGACGCCATGCAACCAGTACAATTGTTGTCTCTTAACCATTTGGTAAGATTCAAGCTAAACGCTGTCTTTTAGGCTAATTAGGAAAATCAGTATTGAGTTCTGTTGATGATGTCATTTGCTCTATAACTCTGTGTAAGGCCTGGGTTGGAGAGATTATCATGATGAACTTGGCTTTGAGAAATGAAATAATTTTGTTCCTTTCAACACACTCTTAAGATTCTGAGTTAAATAATTAATGACTAAATGCATTAAAATACACAACACTAGCCAGTAAAGGCCTTAAAGATAAATAACATGGCCCCTCTTCCTCTCCTGCTCTAAACCTAATTGAGAACTTGTGGTCCCTTCTTAAATGGATGATTTCTGGTGAAGGAAAACAGTACCTCTGAACAGTGACTGGGAGGCTGTGGTTGCTGCTACACAAAAAGTTGATTGTCAACAGATCAAGAAACTGACTCCATGAATGGAAGGCTTATGACTGTTATTGATAAGAAGGGTGGCTATTGGTCACTGATTTGTTTTGAAATGTCAGAAATGTTTATTTGTAAATCTTGAGTTGTTTATTGTTCTTAATTTAAAAGAGGAAAATCAGCAAGTGAGAATCTTTTCGTTTTTCATTTAGTTGCATAATTATTCTGCACAAGTATGGTACTCAAGCCTCAGATCAACGGCGGAGATTGCGGAATTCAAGCAACAAACTGCCACAGGTTACAGGAAAATATGGCAACTATGTTCAACTACACTCAACCACAATGTTTTATTGTCTATCATTCAATGTATTTAGGCCATAGAAAAATTAACATAAATTAACATAAATTTAATTTGTTATACATGTTATCACAGAATATACTGTATTGACATTTAAAAAAATGCTGATGCTCCAAATGGAACTCGCCGTTCAGATGAAGGATTACAGTCTAAAAAAGAAAGGGATCTATGCATAGGCATATGTCATAAACTCACGGGGTTACATTACTGAGAGAGAGTATCTGCAACTTCGTCACTTGCAATCTCTGACTCCACTATTTTTAGGAGGTTGGATGGCGCTTGTAGGAGACTATGGGTACCGTCATATTATGGGGTACTATTTGTGCCAAAATAATGTTCACTGTTTTGTCTATATATTTGGTAAAATTGTCTCTGTTGGACTGTTGGTCGTCTGCTTCGATGCTACCCCAGTAAATAATTACAGTCTTTCACCGTTGATATATGGTTGAAAATTAGTCAGTCAGCCTTGGACTGGTTTACGATGCGATTTCAAATAAGTAGTTTCAGCCAGACTGTTTGAGTATGTGTTTTCAACTGATTATTAAGTCTCAGACTAAGACACGATAAGTCTGTTATTCATGCTAAAATAACGGAGAAAACAAACTACCAAATCAAGTTCATTATTATCTCAAATAAATTTCAAGAGTTCTTATTTCCATCAAAGTTATAAAAATACATGAAATTGTAACTGTCAGAGAAGTCAGTTAATATTTCATGTTTATTTAATTATTTTGTTAAAGACTTTTAATTTGAAACTGCTTTGTAAAAAGCTGTCTAAGTGGAGACTTTTATTATGAAAGGCAGAGATTGATTAAGGAAGAAGGTTGTCTACACCACATGGCAAGGTGGAGCTGTATTTCACATTTCCAAGAAAAAATTTAGTTCATTTACTCATCTAAATTACAGAAAATATCACAAGATGCAAGATTAAGTTCTCCTTTGGAAATAAGCAGCCAATGAAGTAAGTTTGTCATGTATAATGTATGTAATTGATGTGGATTGCGTTGCTGTGTGTAAAAGAGTGATATCTATACAAAGACTATAGTGTGCCATTAAAGTGATTAAACTCTGTTCAGAAAGTTTACAAAGACAACATTTGCTATTTGTGTTTTTCATGTCCTTTTACACTCTTTATTGTAACTGTATTTTTGTATATTTAGTTTCACTGCATCTTGAGTTGGATGGTTATCCTCATGGTGAAGATTTATACTTGGAAAATAATTACCACACCCCAGTCCAGCAGGTGGCGGTAATGCAGAATTAAAGTTTGTTGCCAGCTGCCATAAAACCAAAAGAAGAAGCAATGCGGAGGCACGCCAGCGAACATGCAGCAGAGGAAGTGCACAAATCTGTATTTTTCCACCTATCAAGCCACTCTTCATGCCAGAAATCAAATTTTAAAGCTTTACTTGGTGAACTTTCAAATGTTAATCTTGTTCTTGTGTTTTGTGTTGACTCTAATTGATTGTCAAATAGTGGTTTTAAAATAGTTCTAACATGTCAAACTTTTCTACTGTAGTTTTGTGATTGCTTTTGGAATGTGAAAGCTTTGTGTTGGTTACTGGACCTGTTTATTGCAGCACTATATTTTATTTAAAATGTGCTGTTTCATAAGTTAGTATAATAAAGCTATTCTAAGTAAATTTTTTAAAGCTTTGTTTCATTCATATGTTAATCTAAAATATTATTTGGCATGCTAATGTGTTGTGACTTAAGAATTGACAATTGTCAGTAGGTATTGAGTAAACGTTGAAGATCGACCTGTTTTCAATGTTGAAAAGTTGGACAAATTTGACGTCTTTTCAATTTAAATTTTCAACCTTCAGTAGACCGTAATTAGACGTTGAAGATCGACCTATTTTCAATGTTGAAAAGACGGACAAATTTGACGGCTTTTCAATTTTCATTATTATTTATTTCATCATTATTAATATAGTAGCCTGGTGTAGTCTGGTCTTCTTGTGACAGCCTCTACCGTGCAGCCTGCAACATTAACTTAACTACCAAGATAACATGACGTGTATTTGTATGTGATGTATTTCCCCATCGAAAATGTGGGTGTCTGGTTCCCTGCAAGTTGGGTTGTTATTAACCAAGCCTTGTTTCTAGTGCATAGATGATTGTGTTCATGGCAATTCCGCTTGATTACATTAGACTTGAGCGGTTGCACAGTTACTTTCGGTCTCGTTCAGTCTCCTCGTGACAGCCTACATTCTTTAAATGAAAGTATTCAGCGAAGTGTGATCAGTCATCTATTGCACAACTAAACACATTAAGGTAGCCGATAACATACACAGTTTATTAATAGCTACTTGGTGATGTTATGTTCAAAATCTGTAAATTCTCATTATGTAAATGTTCCCTCGCCTAGCCTAATGGGAGTTGTGAATTGGTGAACCGTAGCCTACCTAATGTGCCATTAATTCTCATTCGGCAATAGTTCATTAACTTCTCAACTCGTTCTAGTGCAGGACCGGAAGCGCTACCGGCACGAATGAGGTAAAAAACAAGAGTGAGTCGGTTCATTGACGTATGTCAACAGATTCTCCCGGTTCAGTGACACAAGTCGGGTTAATTAACCGACTCTTCGGTCAGTTCGTCAACACTACACTCAACTAGAACATTTTGGACTTGGTAACTTTATTTCATTGTGGATTTGCAGAAATTACCATGTCCCTCCCTCAAATCAATGTATTTAATGTATGAATATATATAATTACCTGTAAATAACCTCCAATAAAGATTTTTATATGTTACTGATTGCCTCATGTGCCTTACAGTCTTACATTGGCCTAAGTTGTAGTTAAATTTTACATGTAGAAGAGGTGTGATCCAGATTGTCTGTTTTATCTGTTTCTCAGTCCATTTAGTACACAATACAAATGCAATGTGAAAATGTTTTATTCAATAAATATTCATTCTGGGTCCTAGGAAGAAGTAGCTAATTTTGTAACAGCTCATGTGGATTTGCTCTTTGTAAAGCTCATGAGTCTTACGTATTGAAAAGTGTTCTCCAGGCAGATCTGCCTTGGAGGCAGAAATCATTTGAGTGGTTGATTCAAAACTGAGAACCGACCTCAAATGATCGGAAATGTGCACATGAGCATAGTTTTCTCAGTTTTTAATCATATTTAACCATACACCTAACCCTAACCTTAACCACACTGGAGTGTTAACATGTAATCCTGTGCTATATATACACTCACCTAAAGGATTAATAGGAACACCATACTAATACTGTTTGAGACCCTCTTTCGCCTTCAGAACTGCCTTCATTCTACGTGGCATTGATTCAACAAGGTGCTGAAAGCATTCTTTAGAAATGTTTGCCCATATTGATAGGATAGCATCTTGCAGTTCATGGAGATTTGTGGGATGCACATCCAGGGCACAAAGCTCCCGTTCCACCACATCCCAAAGATGCTCTATTGGTTTGAGATCTGGTGACTGTGGGGGCCATTTTAGTACAGTGAACTCATTGTCATGTTCAAGAAACCAATTTGAAATGATTCGAGCTTTGTGACATGGTGCATTATCCTGCTGGAAGTAGCCGTCAGAGGATGGGTACATGGTGGCCATAAAGGGATGGACATGGTCAAAAACAATGCTCAGGTAGGCTGTGGCATTTAAACAATGCCCAAATGGCACTAAGGGGCCTAACGTGTGCCAAGAAAACATCCCCCGAACCATTACACCACCACCACCAGCCTGCACAGTGGTAACAAGGCATGATGGATCCATGTTCTCATTCTGTTTATGCCAAATTCTGACTCTACCATCTGAATGTCTCAACAGAAATCAAACCAGGCAACATTTTTCCAGTCTTCAACTGTCCAATTTTGGTGAGCTCTTGCAAATTGTAGCCTCTTTTTCCTATTTGTAGTGGAGATGAGTGGTACCCGGTGTGGTCTTCTGCTGTTGTAGCCCAGCCGCCTCAAGGTTGTGCGTGTTGTGGCTTCACAAATGCTTTGCTGCATAACTTGGTTGCGACGAGTGGTTATTTCAGTCAAAGTTGCTCTTCTATCAGCTTGAAGCAGTCGTCCCATTCTCCTCTGACCTCTAGCATCAACAAGGCATTTTCGCCCACAGGACTGCCGCATACTGGATGTTTTTCCCTTTTCACACCATTCCTTGTACACCCTAGAAATGGATGTGCATAAAAATCCCAGTAACTGAGCAGATTGTAAAATACTCAGACCGGCCCGTCTGGCACCAACAACCATGCCACGCTCAAAATTGCTTAAATCACCTTTCATTCCCATTCTGACATTCAGTTTGGGGTTCAGGAGATTGTCTTGACCAGGACCACACCCCTAAATGCATTGAAGCAACTGCCATGTGATTGGTTGAGTACATAATTGCATTAATGTGAGGTCCGCCCTCTGTTTTGAATCAACCAATCAAATCATTTCTGCCTCCAGGCAGATATGCGTGGAGAACACTTTTCAATAACTTAAAGTCCTATGAGCTTTTGGCTCATCAAAATTTCTGGGCTTTCATGTCATACCCCCCACTTAGCCCTGGGATGTAGTATTGACTCATCTACCTCAACAAAAAACATTGATTTATCAGTGGTATTCATGGATTATGTCATTGGACAAACACTCCACTAACATAACTAAATCTGCCTTGGAGAAGGTAATGGGTGTTGAATGTATGGAGGAGTAGTGGGGAATGCCGATTGACAGTGAACTCCACTACTTGTTTCCGTCTTGGACTTATACAGTTTAATGTGGTTCAGGGAGTTCACTTGTCCAAGTCCAGACCCTAAAAGTCTAAAATCTACCCTACTATGATGGATGTGTGTGATGGATGCCATGCCTCATCACTGTTGGTCCCCCTGTGTGGGGGACAGGACTGGGGATTGGGTGTGGGGGAGATGGCCATTGGAGGGGGACCAGGGTGGGAGGTGCAGGTGTGCTGGATGGAGGGGAGCACCGAAGAGAAGACTGGGTCTGTTGAAATATCTTGGGTGAGAAAGAAAACCTGTTGTGCATTTCCTTTTGTTACTATGTTATTGTAATTGTCATAAATATATATATTTTTAAATGTATGGATTGAAGAAATATGCTTATGCACAGATTTTCTCAAGCATAATGTTTTTAGGTGAAAAAGTGTATTAATTTGTAGCATTACATTGTAATCAGTGTAAATATCTGTTTTTTGCATATTGATTCTAAAAAGCTTGTGAAATCAGATTATGGTTAATGAGCAATTTTATATCAGATGGTTTGTATCCTGAATATGGCAAACAAGTCATTGACACTGTTAACACTGTAAATTAATGTTTTCATGATACTGTTAATACTGTACATTAATGGTTCAGGGTGAGTTTAAATACTTCAATATAACAAACAGTCCTGGTGTAACATTAGAAACCTCTACTATCCTTTTTGATGTTTCTAACAGGAACTCTTGAGAAGACACTGGAAAAGATAAGTAGGAACGCCTCAAGGGATTAATACTGGCCCAACCTCAGTTAAGCAGGTTGGCTCTGAAGAAGATTTCAGATACCAAGTCAGATTATTTTCATATTTTTACATTTATTTGGAATTCCATTCAGCCCTTTGACTGGACCTGTCTAATTGAATACTTAGTAGATGAAATCAAACATGGTAATATGAATATGATGAATGTCATGACATTTTTATAATCACTTGTTATATCAGGCTGTTAAATGGCTTAATACTTGCACCTTGATCTGCAGTGAGTTGTTAATCAGAGTGGTATTTGGGGATGGCTGCTGTTTGTATACTGTGTTGTGTGTTGGGAACTGAGTTTTGCTGGGCAGTCAGAAGAGGAATCTATTAGCGTCCGTTTGCCTAGTTTGACTGCTGTCTCAACCATCGAGAGAGGAACACTTCTTTTCCCAATGTTTTTTGATTTGGTTATTGATATTACATTGGAGCACTGGCTGCCGTGTACAGAGGTAGCTGGGGAAACGTTAATGAGGAAATGGACGGCAATGCTGTTGATACAGGTAGCTGGTGGAAAGAGAGCAGAGACTGAGAGCAGAACTGACCCAACGCTCACCTAGGAGCTCTTTGCTCCCCAGAGTGAAGGTTGTCTGACTTCTTACCATTTCTTATACGCTTTTCTCATTGGACTGTCTTTACACACACTGAAAGCCCCTTTGCTTGCCATCCCTCTCTGTTTAACTTTCAAGTTACTTTATTTCAAGTTTCAAATTTAGTTCTGGAGGCGGAACCTACATGACAGCCCAAGTAAAAAAAGTATTTAAATTATATTCTAATATTATACTTCTATTACAATTTTGTTTCGCCATAAGTATGATTTCAATATATTTAAGTATATTTGAAGTATACTTTCAAAATATACATACCAAAACAATATACTGGAAATACATTTAGTATAAATAAATTAGATTTCAAGTACAACTAAGTAGATTTTTTGTCGGGGAGTGCCAAGTGGATCAGGCTGTGCGGTTGTCAGACTTCATTGAGAAAGCCATAATGAGGGAGTTTTATTTTATTATTATATTATGTTTTGTCTACCTTGTCCCTACTTGCCCCATAGATGGCTTTATAGATGGGTGGGCAGAGCAGAGCTAATGGTGGTTAGCTTAATGTTTTTTGTACAAAATAGATATTTTTAGTGCTTAGCTGTTTGCAGTTTAACCTTTTGCAGTGGTTTTGATTCTTATAATGTTTGCAATGCGTCATGTTTCTTTTTTGCAGTCATTTTTTTTGCTGAATGTTAACAGGGCCATTCAGAATATACCACTTGTGGATTCAGGAGTATGCTGCCTTTGCTTGCTTTATTCACTGAGAGGTTGACTTGTCTATGGGGAGTCTCTTCTGGGCCCATGTCCTGTAGTTGTCTATGGGGAGTCTCTTCTGGGCCCATGACCTGTAGATGTATATGGGGAGTCTCTTCTGGGCCCATGTACTGTAGTTGCCCATGGGGAGTCTCTTCTGGGCCCATGTACTGTAGTTGCCTATGGGTAGTCTCTTCTGGGCCATGTACACTCTAAAAACAAAAGGTTCTAAATAGCACTAAAAGTGGTTCATGGCTTGTAATCATAGGGGAACCACTTTAAGTGCTATATAGCACATATCTTTAAAAATGGTGCCATGTAGAACCATAAGAGGTGCCATATAGCACCTTAAGCACCTCATAGAACCGCTGAAGAACCACTGGAGAAGTAGTGGTGCTATATAGCACCTTAACTATTTAAAGAACCTGTTAAGCCCAGTTTGGTTCTTCAGCGGTTCTTTGGGGTGGTCAAGGTGTTATATTGAACCTCTTATCGTTC
>JACXGM010019968.1:0-17793 GCA_016801145.1 Umbra pygmaea | reverse complement strand
GTCCAGGTCATGTTGGATAAGTTAAAGGTTCTGTTCAAGTGTTTATGTAGTGTTGTTGTTGTGTAATGTTAGGTCTTTGTTTCTAATGTATTCTTGTCTCTGTGTTTCTTGTCAGTTCTCCCTTGTGGTCCCTAGTGTTTCAATAAATATATGTCTAGTGAAGACGCGCCTGCCTCCCAATCCTTGGAACTGTGACAGATGTACATAAAGGACTTTGTAGGCAGATGTTCAGGAAAAAGTAATGCTTTTGCTATCGCAAACACAAAGGCAACTGGGGGTAAACAAACCGTGGTGATGTCATGCCCAAGAGACAGCGGACTTGAGAGGGTATTAAGGCTGCACCCGTGAGTTTAGGTTTCTTGTTTGTGTGAGAGCAGCTAATCTGCAGGCTGCACCTGTCACATGTAACCCCCTGCCTCCCTCCAATCCAGTCTCTTGGGAGGTGTTTGGCCGAGCAGTTACAACATCTGAACAGTCTAAACTGTTGCTAGATATTAATCTGAGGACTGGCAAGCTAGTTGGACAGTTATCCCAAATTGGTCACTGTGGCTGCCTCCATCATATTTTATATTAAATGCAGAAGCCAAATCTCATTTGGACTTCATGTACAAACTAAAATAAAACTATGTTCTCGTCTTCTCAGCAGTACAAACAGGCAGCAGAACTTGCCAATAGTGTGTTTTCTTTTTTATGCAGGCAAACAATGTAACTCACCAAGAATAATTTTTTGCCTCAGCTGCCCACAGTCAGTTTGGATTTGGGTTAATACATCCAAAATTCTGATCCGGCTTTAGACATCAATAGTTCTGATTTGGATTAACAAATCAATCATTTTGATCAGGATTTAGACATCAATAGTTTTGATCAGGCTTTGGACATCAATAATTTGAGTCTGGCTTTAGACATCAATAATTTGAGTCTGGCTTTAGACATCAATAATTTGTATCTGGCTTCATGCATCAGTACTGGATTCCACACTCACGTCCTGCATCAACTAAAGGTTAGTCTATGTCTGCTTCCAGGGGAAATAGACTGCTCGTATGTACCTGCAGGGCAAGGCAACATGACGGGCAGGACAGTCTAGGTTTCTTCCTTGGTCTTTAATAAGCAGTGTTTCCTACTGTGTTTCAGTACTCGCTGCTTGCTATCTGGGGTTTTAGGCCAGGTATCTGTAAAAGTGCTGAGGTAAAAAGGGCTTTATAAAATAAATATCATTGATTAATTGAGGCATGACCAGTGCTAACCTCTTCGACTCTGTTTATACATAGTTACAAAAATACCATGCTTATAGGGAGAGCCAGGTGGTAGTAAAGGCCAGTCAGAGCCGTGTCCCTCAGTATCTGACCATCTGCGCCACATTGTAATAAGACTATGTTTGCAAGATTAAGCCACCTACAAACTGTTAACAGCTGCCCTGAATTGCATCCAAACTTCACATCTGGTGGCATTGCAGATAGTGGAACTCTACATTTATACATCGATTGTAAATGCACTAATATTGTATTCTCAACACCCACTGTAAGGACTTGTATGTCTGCTCTTTGTCTGTGCTCTGTCCCAGTATATGATCTACCACTAGCAGCACAAAACACAGAGCAACATTCTGAAAGTGTGAATGCACTTAGACATGTGCCTTTGATTCTAGCAGAGAGATGCATCATGGCAGCTGAAATTAGATTATGTAAAAATGAAATAATAATGCGTCTACTCCTACTCGAGCTTCACGCAACCTCCACATAATATTTCACAACCCTCATCACCATCTTGCCTTCTCTGGGGGAGTGTTTTTGCAACCTGAAATCCTTCCACATCTTAATTTAAATAAAAAAAAAGTAATTTAAAACAATATATAGACTGGAATATAACTTAACTTTGCCACTATAATTCTCCAACTCTCACGTCCACATCTGTATGCTGTCTTACCTGTTTTATTAGTCCTGGAGGCGTTACGATTCAGCAGAATCTAGAAGGGAATGAGAACGAATCTCTTGATTAGAACAGAGCCATTTTCATGGCGCCTTTACCTCACTGATTTTAATGGCATAATGGAGCAGGTAGGGGCAAAAAAAGACCTATAAGGCCTATAGCAATGTTAACATTAAGACCAGAATCGATGTGTCTCACTATAACTACGCCTAAAAACTTTATCACAGGAGTAGGCAGCCTGGTGGTTAATGCATCTGTCCACTAACTAAAAGGAGGCTGGATCCGGAAAGTTCTATTATTGGTTGCAATTTAGTTACTTCATATCAAGTTTGGTAGAATATAAAACTTTCTCGATGTTGATTCATCATAGTAACACTTGTGATATTTATGATGCACAACAACACGTTTGGGTCCACTGAATAAAAGTGTTTTCCTTGAGGGCATCAAACGCAACAAAATCCTACCGTGAAAGTTGACATGTTTAGAAAGTAGCATTTTTAAGGATTGATTACTTGAAACAATTGGTCTGCCTGGGGGCATCTATAAATCTTTAGGAATTTTAGGAAGATTGTATATAACAGGATGCATTGAATTTACTTAAACATTGTATTTGTCATCTGTGATGAATTACACCTGGTGTCTGTCCCCAAACCTCACACTAAAATCTGATTATGAATGAATATAAAAGTTAGTGTCCTTCAATTGTTGATTTTTCTGACTTGAAATATACTTTTTTGCCACAGACTTAACACAGCTCTTTCGGCAGGTTGATTGACTATTTCATCATGATCATCAGATATTGGTCTTCTCAATCCTGCTCTGTTAAAATAGCTTCCTGCTCAATGTTCACATTCAGGAGACATCTCAGCTGGCATAAGGTGTGGAATGATATGTCTCACGTAGGTGAAGGGTGTGGGAGCTTGGTGGGACTGTGGAGGACATGTCTCTCCTAATGACAGAGTGGTGGGACTGAGGAGGACATGTCTCTCATAATGACAGAGTGGTGGGACTGTGGAGGACATGTCTCTCATAATGACAGAGTGGTGGGACTGAGGAGGACATGTGTCTCATAATGACAGAGTGGTGGGACTGAGGAGGACATGTCTCTCATAATGACAGAGTGGTGGGACTGAGGAGGACATGTGTCTCATAATGACAGAGTGGTGGGACTGAGGAGGACATGTGTCTCATAATGACAGTTCAATAAAACAATGCACACTTTACCATCAATTGAATAAATTAATTCACGGTTTACCATCAGTTCAATAAAACAATGCACAATTTACCATCAATTCAATAAATTAATGCATGGTTTACCATCATTTCTGTGAATAATGCACAGTTTACCATGAGTTCAGTAATTTAATGCACGGTTTAGCATCAGTTCAATTAATTAATGCACAGTTTATTATCAGTTCAATTAATTAATGCACAGTTTACCATCAGTTCAACAAATCAATGCACAGTTTACATGTGTTTAATACATTTATGCACAATTTACCATCAGTTCAATAAATTAAAGCACAATTTACCATCAGTTCAATAAAATAATGCTTGGTTTACAATCAATTCAATAAATAAAAGCGTTTATCATTGGTTTTCAAGTTTCAGTAATGAAATTGACATAATTTCCAATGTATCTTTGACAAGGTATATGACACAAATTCAGGTTTGTGGACCCAAAAAGGCGGAGACGGAGGCATAGTAGATTCCAATAAAAAAGAAATTTTTAATAGCTGGAAAAAGTGATGTAGGTAGGTAAACAATGACGTAGGTAGGTAAACAATGACATAGGTAGGTAAACAATGACGTAGGTAGGTAAACAATGACATAGGTAGGTAAACAATGAGTCCGACGACTCTGCAAGGGACAGGCAGAAAACGGTAGCTGGGACAGAGAGCTAAGGTACAAGGGAGTAGGCAGGCTCGTAGTCAGGACAACCAGGCAGAATCTGGGAGGGAAAAAGAGAGCAAAACATGGTTAACGGGAAAATCACTGGTATAAAGAATGTTGGAAGCGGATATCTGGCAACTGCCAGAACAGAGAACAGGGTTATTATACACATGTCACAATGTCCATAGTCTTTGTGCCTGTTCTGTGTCACTACAGGGCGGTTTCTCCCCTATATGTTTTGTTTTGTTTCCCGCTCCTTTTATCACATGATCCCGTCACATGTTTCTGTCAGCCTATCAGTTCTGTTGTTTAGTCCACACCTGCACCTCCTTCCCTCGTTAGTATGGTATTTAGTTCTGAGTGTTTGTGAGTCCTGTGTGGTTCTTTGTTCCTGTCAGGTATGTGGTTGTTCTTTGTATTAGTTGTCTTTAGTCTTTTCAGATGTTAGTGTTCCTTTGTTTATTCTTGCTCTTGATGTCATGTTTTATATGGTTTGTTTAGTTCCTCATGTTTGTTCTTGTATGTTCCTGTCAGTTCTTCCTAGTGTTTTGCAATAAAAGATGTTCTGTGAAGACGCGCCTGCCTCCTCATTTTGGACCGTGACAACACAGACTAAATGAAAAACTGGGAACACCTGGTGTGGGGTGGAGAAATTGCAATCTTTTCTTAAATTAACCCCAACTTACTGTACTTTATTTTCTTTGCACTAGTTGAGGTCTGACAACACTGCATCTGTTTTTGTTATTTTGAGCAGATGTAATTTTCTGCAAATAAATGCTCTGAATGACAATATTTTTATTTGGAATTTGGGAGAAATGTTGTAGTTTATGGAATAAATCAAAAATGAATTTACCCAAACACAAACCTATCAATACTAAAACAAGAGAAACTGATGATTTAGGTGGTCTGTTCATTTTTTCCAGAACTGAATTGAAAAATATTTGTGTCCCTTACTCTTGACACAGGCTACAGTGACTATTCTTTCCCCATTACAAAACAAATTTTAGTTCGCTAACAGTAACAGCTACCCAATATACAATTTCTTTTATTGAAAACAATATCATTTGGATATTTTACTTTTCCAAAATGTGGAAAAGGCCGCTGTATGCACCTGATGTCTCTGGTACTGTCACGGATTATGTGGGAGGTGTGCAGAGAGGGGGAAACAAAGGCAGGAGATTGCAATAGGTCGTGATTTATTCCATACATGGTCCCGGGATATGCTGGTTACACAAGGAGGAAGGATAGCAGACAGCTAACACTTAGAAGTACAAGAACTAATTCCTCGTACTCTCAACAGCGGTACGGACACTGGAAAAAATGTAGGTACAGCAAACGCCTACACATAAAGCTCACACTTGTAGCCACTCACTTGGTTGGAGCTCCCGGATATCCTCTGGATACACGAAACATAAATACTTTGCCTTTGAGGCAGGCGAACAACAATACTCCTCTTAGAGTACAGGGTTGCGGCATACATAGAACATAAACCCTCACAACACATAAACGACAGCCTCATAGAGGACAATAATCCACGCCCTTCCCTATTCCCGATTCATTATATATTGTATTCCTGTCCACTTAAGATGACACGACTGTTGGCAATCATTAATCAAACTCATTTGCTCCATACTAGCGTAACCCAACCTGAACTCTCTTAGCAACCCGACTAGGAAGAGGCATGGCTCACCCCTACAGGGACACACACACAAGACTACAAAATAAAAGTCCTAACATAAACACCATGGCTTGCATAGAATGAAACAAGGAATACATTAACAAACACAAAGACTTAAACGTACACCAAAAATACATGGGTCCATATCTCAGGTCATTATTTAGGACATAACGCCAGCCCCCCCATAAGCTGGGCGTTACAGGTACTTTCTCCTCTCAGGGCTGCTGACTTTCTCCCTCATTTAGGTGGTGGTCTAAAAAAACGTTTGTTATTTATTTATTTATTTGGCAGCATTAGCTTGGAGTGCTCGTCGTTTCTTCTCTCTTGGTTTTTATGTGCCACCCTTTTCTCCTCATTTCTTCCTCTCCATTTCTTTGGAGGAGAAACAATAATAAAGTAGAAAGATATCAATGCACCTCACTTTCACTCGATTCACTCCACTGAATTTCCCAAATCCGGAAGGCTATCACGCATCAAACAATCACGGTCTGTAAAATCGAACATACTGTTCTGATGACGAACAAGCGCACTGTTCATGTGTTTTTGCATGGTGTCGAAGCCTCTGCGGCTGTTAAGTCCCCCGATTCTCCTGATGGCAAGTTCAACTCTGGTCTGGTCCCATCATGCATCTGGACAGCATCCACTCCATGTGGTCAAAGAAAAGAGGGTGGTTTAACTACACTCGCTATAGAGGGAGGTTTAACTACACTCGCTATAGAGGGAGGTTTAACTACACTTGCTATAGAGGGAGGTTTAACTACACTCGCTATAGAGGAAGGTTTAACTACACTCGCTATAGAGGGAGGTTTAACTACACTCGCTATAGAGGGTGGTTTAACTACACTCGCTATAGAGGGTGGTTTAACTACACTCGCTATAGAGGGAGATAGAGGGAGGTTTAACTACACTCGCTATAGAGGGTGGTTTAACTACACTCGCTATAGAGGGTGGTTTAACTACACTCGCTATAGGCCAGAAACTCAATAGTGGGCCACTAAACACCCTCACTGTAATCGATGTGAAAAACTGACACAGTTTTTATCACAGGTCCAATAATTAATAAAGGACGCCCCATTGTCCCTTCACTTAGCTTGAGTGAATGAGTGAACAACTTTACTTGCGGATATCATTCAATGTGAACTGTAGTTACATGTATGGTATTGTTGACAATGAACACAATAACATATTTGGACCTCTCCCTTACTTCGTCAAGTATATTGGTAAGTGCCCTTGGATGTGACTCTGAAATTAGTGTTTAGGCACCTTTGAACCTGCACTTCCTGAACTAAATTTAAGCGTATTGCAATCTTTGAGTGACATTAATTCTTACTACAGTATATCAACATTGCGTTTCTATTTATAATGTACCCTTAGAAACCACACAATGTTCAGGTTAAATTCTTTTCCTGTTTTTCTCCCATCCTGATTTGTTAAGTCCATTCCCCTTTAAGATAAATCACTTTGGCAATCCCTCCAAGGTGATGAAAAGATTGATCACATGCTTCCTGCCAGCACATCTGATACATTTCACACTGCTCATTCAACAAGGAAGCCTTATGTCAGTACGTATGTGGGAGGTTTACACATTCACCACCTATGCAACAAGGCATGGCTTTTATGTGTTAATTTCTGGCCAACTGTTATCATATATTTTCAGTCATCATAGAGTAAAATCACTCATCGTGTCTGTTTCTGTAAAAAGCTGAGGGATTATCAGAGAGAAAAGAAACCATTTTTCATATTAGCTCAGATTGTGGACTATCTAGTTGATTTTTCTTTCAAAAGACATGACAGAAAAGGGAACAGCAATTATGCCATTCATAAACCCAGCAGGCACTTCTGTTATGTGCAGTACAGACAGCATTAGCAAAATCTCTTTAATTCCACAGAAATTACCAATATATTTTTTTACATTTCTATGGAAAGTCTTCTTTTTGTCAGTAAGTATTGACTTTCCAAACGCTGGCCTAAATGTAACATGTGATTGCATAGAATTTAGGAAAAGACAACCTGACAGCCACTATGAACCATAGAAAAATAATCCCTAGATTATCACCAAACAGCAGTTTCCATTTATGGCCAGACCGGCAGCCATTTATAATGTACCCAAAAGGTTAACAGTCAAATTAGTTCCACAGTTCCCTAAAGAGAAACACTTCTCTGGATTATGGAGATTATATATGTGTGTGGTCACAATGCAGAAGGCACACACTTCATGAACAATCTACTTGCACAAAAGATCACACACACAGAATCCATGTTTAGGGCCCAGAGCATTCTTTCAGCAAAACATACAAGTGGTGAGGGGAAAAAACCTACCCAAAATAGGATCCACTGAGGAGGTATGTAACCTCAGGGTGGTGGGTCAGGAGGTATGTGACCTCAGGGTGGTGGGTCAGGAGGTATGTGACCTCAGGGTGGTGGGTCAGGAGGTATGTGACCTCAGGGTGGTGGGTCAGAAGTTATGTGACCTCAGGGTCGTAGGTCAGGAGTTATGTGACCTCAGCGTCGTGGGTCAGGAGGTATGTGAACTCAGGGTCGTGGGTCAGAAGGTATGTGACCTCAGGGTCGTGGGTCAGGAGGTATGTGACCTCGGGGTCGTGGGTCAGGAGTTGTGTGAACTGAGACTCATGGGTCAGGAGGTATGTGACCTCAGGGTCGTGGGTCAGGAGAGGTATGTGACCTCAGGGGCGTGGGTCAGGAGGTATGTAACGTCAGGCTTGTGGTTCAGGAGTTATGTGTGACCTGAGAGTCCTGTGTCAGGAGGTATGTGACCTCAGGGTGGTGTGTCAGGAGGTATGTGACATCAGGGTCGTAGGTCAGGAGTTATGTGTGACCTGAGAGTCCTGGGTCAGGAGGTATGTGACCTCAGGGTCGTGGCTCAGGAGGTATGTGACCTCAGGGTCGTGGCTCACGTCTGTAAATTAGGGAATGTACTTGCGCTCCCGGAGGCGGTTCAGCAAAAAGAAGAGGCATGTTCCGGCGCATACGTTCCCTGGTGCTATTTGGCACAAAAACAAATTAAACTTCTGATGGTGCAATGGCACGGTGTCGCAACGCATGAGTTGGAAAATTTGAACGTATGCGATACACAGAGCGCATCGCAAGCCCGCAAGTTAAACATATTCTTGTGGAGTGCTCCATTGACAACGAATGACTTCCGGCGCTACGCAATGCATTCGACGTGTCCAGTGGACATCCCATCTTAAAGGGAATGTGAGATGACACTCTGATTGGTTTATTGCACATGACGCCCAAACCACACCTATGACTAATGTAGCTACTTCAGACCTACCCATTTTAGATTTGTGTTGGGCGCAAGAGTCATTTATCATGCCAGTATAAAAGCAAAAGCTCCCAAGATCCGCCCACGAAGTCACTTGCATTTTGCATTTAATTATCGCATTTCAGATCATTAAAATAGGGCCCTGAATGTAAGAAAACCACGCTGAAGTTTGCAAATATTGTAAAATATCAATAACCGAGACAGCTGGGACCACTTCTAACTTTCTGCATCATGTGGAGAGGAAACACCAGGATAGGTAAGAAGAAAAGCAAAAATGTAAGAACAGGTCTGTGCTGGGTGGGTACAGTACTCAGCTAAGATGGTATTACATGTTTGCTAAAGTAAAATAAAAGTTACTGGCTATTGGTATAAAGGATTCTGCAATATACAGTGTACATTACAGACCTAGATATAGTGTGAACATTTCTGTTACTTGCTAGTTTTAGACATCAACATCTGTGTTAGCATTAGCTATCTGTTGCAGCAAATCTAACTGGCTAGCCGATTAGCAGCTGCCTTCAGTGCAGGAAACGGACACTGGTGAAATGCACATGACAATTTAGTCAATTTAGCCAGGCAATAATAAATGCATATTTTCATACCAAAAACTTTTAATTCCAAACCACAACAACCTGCCAAACATCCTCTCTTATTTAACACTAATAGACACACAACTACTACTAGTGTTTAAGTGGAACAGTACACAGCCATTATCATATGTTCATATTTAACGTAAGGGGTTTTACAAGGTAATTCCCTGGAAAGTGTACGCATGAAATGTAGGGCTGTCATATGTAATGGAATGCTGAACTTGCCTCACACCATTGCATTGCAGGGGAAGTTGCAGAGCATTCGGTCTGTTGCTTGAGTTGGATTTATTGAATGGATGCATTCAGAATGGAACTGGTAGCAACGAGTGAAATTGGAACTTCTGTTGCACACATAACAAATGATGTAGGCAGTAACGTTTGTCTATTGGTTCTCACAGCAATGCATAACATGAGGTAGAACCTATTACGGTTTCTGACTACGATTTTCAGCTTGGGGCAGGATGTTTTAAAATAGTTTTCCTCCCAGTTTTTACTGAAGTCAAATATCAGGGATTTCAAAGTTTCTTTAACGAAATCTCCAACATTTAAAAGATATAACATTTACATTTAAGTAATGTGCAGACACTTTTCCTGGCTGATATGCAGAAAATTAATAGACCTAGAATTTAGCTCTTGAAGTCAGAACTTCACTTTATAGTCACGTGGGTCGCATTAGCAAGGCTAGCAAATTGGGCCTCTCTTGCTTCTCTTTTTGTCTCTTTCTTTTCCTCACTCCTCCCCATACCTCAGGTCCATCAGGGTTCGCCACTTCAAATGAGCCGCGGCCTTGGATTAAGGAGCCAGAGAAAAGATCATATAACTCTGAGGGCAAGAGCTGTTTTTATTCTTAGCGGTACAGCAGAGCTGAATACATCAGGGCCATTGACTGAACGGGATGAATGGTTAGTCAGATTAAAACCGGTTATTGTTTAACTGAATTGCCTTAAGCTCTGTTAAGCAAATGGAAGGAACACGGCACTTGAAAAGAATGTCCTTAATTTACATTCCCCCATTTCCTCTGCAGCACATAGGCCGATATCCGAACAGACGAGCAGCCGCTGAGATGGAGGGATGGGGACCATTGATGTGGAAGACAGGAGAGAAAAGGAGAGAGGAATGGAGGGAGGAAAGAGACGAGTAGAAGAAGGGGAGAGGGGAGAAATGAAAGCCAACATGGAGTCGCTCTCTCCCTCCCTCTATTTGTCTTTTCCCACCAGCAGCAGGGAAAAGAGAAGACGAAGCAGCAGTGTTAATAGCTAAAGACCATCCGTGTCATTGCAGTGAAAAGAAAACCTTTTGCCTTTCTGAAGTGTGGATGCTGAACATGCACAAGTTGCCAGCTTGCTATATACTCAGGGATATTAATTCTGGTTGTAGGTTTTGTATTTATCTCTCTCCGTTGGTTTTTATGTTCTGATATTTTGCCAACGGCATCAATTCGAATTACAGGAATATTTCCTTAGCAGTACATTTCCATGCACTCTCCCTCACAAACACGCACGCACACATACACACACACACGCACACATGCGGTAGTTTGATGGGACTTTGCAACAGAGACAATTATTCACAGTCTGACTACGAGACCCAATCCGTTCTGATTTCTTGCAGGCTGGAACAAAAGCCAATAATGCACCACCGTTCAGCTGTAATATATTTATATTTATTTGACACTGTCAAGTAGGTGATTAATACATTTCTAATATATAATTTCAGCACACGGTATGCCAATATATCAACCAATTATTGCTACTGTATTAATAACTGACTCCAGCAAAAAAAAAAAAGTTTCCATTTGATACAGCCTTTTAATCATGATGGATATAGCTGGTCTCCTAACCAAATAGTTTTAACCTAGTAGTAAACTGTTTGATATTTTACCCAGATTGCCCATTCCCCAACAAAATACAGTCTATTCAGAGTCTGCGTTTAAAGGAAGGCTCTAAACACCTCAAAATCATTGTACTGGTCATGCTTCCAACCTGACAGTAACTAAATACACCTCACCACGTTCAGTAATTTCGAACTGGGCCATTGTAAGTTTTCCAAAAACCTTTGGTTACGTCACTGCAACATGTTTATTTTTTCAATGGAAATACAAAATAATAGTTTTGAGTCAATCTTTGAATTTAGTTGATAGGAGAATAAAACCGGACAAATACATATCAGGAAGTCAAACGAACGCATCTAGATGTATTTTCATAAATGTTGCAACGGTGATTTTTGAAAAACATATGGTGGCCAAGTTGGGAATTGCCAAACATGCAGAGTATTTAGTGACTTTTATGATGGAAACATGACTGGCACAACAATTTCTAGGTGTTTAGAAGTCTGTAGTGTTCCTTTAAGCATTTCAATTCTGATATAAAATCCCAGCCAGCAGTTGCCTAAAATATCAGAGCAAATTCACATCATAAACCACTTTTAACATCAGCAGTGGTGTCACAAACTGCTGTACCTATAAAGATACCCATGCTTTTTAAAGATTAAAAGATGAAAATAATAGTGTTCTCACAGCTGACAATAAATCCCAGTTTCAGGGAAGCAGCTAGCAACACAAACAGGACAAATACAGGAAATACAGAAATTAATGACTGCATGTTTATTGGAAGCTATCAATTTATCCAGCAGCTGACTAATCCTTTACTTACCTCAGAGTGTGTAACAGTTGAAAATGAGGATCCCTGCTGATATTGCCCCCCATCCCTGGGAGAAGTTGGCCTATTTCCATCACCAATGGGGTGACTACATGCACAAACCTAGACTGTGGTGGTGAACTTGTTGGCACGAAAGAGTGCCTTGGAATGCTGTGCTGATTTGTGAGGCCTAACAGTATGCACAACTATCAACGCCTATACCCAGTCAGGGAGCATCAACATAACACTGAAGTTTAACAGGTAGTTATGGAAAATCTAAGATGAGTTATGGTCAGCATTATATTTCCCTTTAATAGGCACTTGTTCTCCAATAGGCCTTGTGAGAAAAGAAAATAATAATAATTGTTTATTGGATCTCCAGTAACTCTCTATGCTTTAAATCCAGCATAAAGCCTAGACAGAAGATGCTTCCTAACCTGAATGTAAATATGGATCAAGCTGGGACCATGGTCTCTTTTGCAGTTTAGTTTTGCAGTTTAAAATCAAAACAATCCTGAGAGAAATGTAAAAAATAGAAGAATAAAGAACCTATATAGAACCTAATATACATTCCTGACCTAAAAGGCTGCTTCACTGATTTGTTTTGTACTTAAAAATAATGACATTAGGAAAGTAATTATCTCCCAAAGAAAAATCAAAATATAACAAATAAAAACAAGAAATTCAAAACAAAATAGAAAAAAAGAACCAAGTGTGTCAGGAAAAAACCCACAGGAAATTCTTCATTTATAGGAACATCCATAAGAAATGGTGGAGAGTCTGACTAGCCGTTGCTCATAGCAAAGAAAACCCTTCAAGGGAGAAAAGAAGTGTAGACGTAATGGAAGGCTCTTCTGAAGCAGGAAGGTATACCAGGGAAATGTAATGATAAGGAAAAAGGTCACAGGAAGCCTCCAGCACACACACACAGACACACACACACAGACACACACACATAAAGCTTCCAGGTGGTTTATTGTCATAGCAATGAGGTCATGACCTCTCATGCTGGAGTTATAACCCACTCCTGACCCCCACATAATTTCTCCCACTATCCCCTATATCCTATCCTCTATCACCTATCCCCTATCTTCTACGTTGTCTCCTACCCAATATTCGCTGTCCTGATAAATTTTCTTTTTCAAAAATAAGAAATCCAAAGGATTAGTTTGCATACTCAGACACTAAAATAATTAGAACTTGTAAATCAAAAAATATAAAAAAGTAGTTAGTTATCTTTCTGCAATGTTACCAAAACAGTGTACTTTTGTGCATTTTGTCCTAGCTACAAAATACATACTATATGTCTCTTGCATCTACAAAGTTAGTTACTGTATTTGCGATTGTCTGCACTTGTTGCTATGCTAACTGTGTAGCACATGGCCTCCCATGCTAATTTTGACTGCACTCGAGTCATCACTCAAGCAATTCTCACAATACTCACTTGCCATCTCAAAAATGTGGTTGCAAATGTTGACAACTTATTTTTTGTGTGACGTGTTTGGATGAACTGTGTGCGAGCAACTCGCCATCCCACAGATCTGGGCAAGGACTTGCAGAGCTGCCAACAGCAGGTAGGATTAGGGGGAATTTGGACAGAAGATAAATTTTAAGAACATAAAAAAGTGACCCCAAACTTTTT
Organism: Umbra pygmaea; assembly: GCA_016801145.1. NCBI lineage: Eukaryota > Metazoa > Chordata > Actinopteri > Esociformes > Umbridae > Umbra > Umbra pygmaea. Next base: position 4,142 of record JACXGM010019968.1, on the reverse strand, counting down.
AACACTTGTGTATGTCGGCCTGCTTTAAATCTGCAATATATATATATATATATATATATATATATATATATATATGCATTTTTTGTTGTTGTTGAGACAACTCAAATTCAGTTTGGGATGGTTGAAATTGGACTTCAGGATGATATTGGGATTGGGAGGTAAAAAGTTCAGCAGCGAGCCCTGCATGCATTGCCCCATAGCTACATTTCCATGTTGTGCCCTGGAAAAAAAGCATAAATGATAATGTAGCCAGGCCAAGTAATTTGTTTGAATTAAATTTGTATTCAATATAATTAATGTTTTATAGTCCTTATTTACTGCAAATAACTCTTCTTTATGGAACATTGTGCACTGTGTCTTTAAAATGACCTATTTGGGATAATAGATAACCAAGTTTACCTGGTACAGAGATACAGATTCATAAACAACATGAGTTAAACAGTTACAGAACAAATGGTATTTGACTCCTATTAATGCTAATATAATTAATGGAGATAAATGGAGAACAAATACATGTGTTCAAAGTGCATGTTTATTGGCAAAAATAGGCTACACTGAGTGTTTCCTGGCAAAATGTATGCATGTAAAAAAAGGTGAAATTGACCAAAAAATGTGTTATCATCAATGGTTAATGCACATTGGATTTTTTCTGTGACAATATGCACATTTCAAATTGGAATAACTGGTCAAAATATATATTTTAAATAAAACACATTGTGAACTGTGTAATACAAAAACTTAAGTGATTTGACTAATACTTGACTAATTGGGGAGAGCATGCATCTGGATAACTAATGAAGAAGATTGATTGGTTCGAACTCAATCATAATATCAAACTAAAGAGTAACTAAAACACACAACAGAACAGGCTCCGCCCAAGATTCTTGACTAGCACCCCTATTTCTCTTAAAAACACAAACTATAATCTGTCACTAAGAATTAAAGCAGTATTGATCGAAAAAGTGATTTTAAAAAGGTTTTTCCTTGATGGAACTAATATACTGTAGTGTCCACGGATAAACAACTAAAATAATTCTAAACCTTTAGACTCCAATAAAATGGCTGTACAATAATCTCTTGTGTTACAGTTACATGTGTCCCTTTAAAACACATCTCACACACGCACACACACAGACACACACACACGCACACACACAGACACACACACACACACACACACACACAGCAACTAAAAATGGTAAGGCTTCATAATGAGACTGATCATAAATAAATTGATCTTGTCTTTTACCAGATACAGCACTGTCACTGAGGCTATAGCCTAGTTTAAATCTGTCTATTGTTGCAAGACAAAAACATGTAACCACAAGATATGTACAAACAGGAACATAAGCTAGCTATGACATGCAGATTAGAAAATTTCCACACATCAATTTGTTTTATAATCTGAGAAAATCTCACCTAGATAGATGGCTGTATAGCTAAACTTTGCAAACTACAATAAACTTTGTAAACTAAATTAATGAAAACGTAATGTGATGCACTTACTGTCTCAAAACACACATCTCCCCATTCACTATTTAAAAACCTTAAAACAGCTAGTGGGCCAGGGGACAGCAGTCGAGCGGGGGATCGGAAGATGGTTACTGAAGATGGGTCGCACGGTGAGCATAACTACGGGGGAGAGGAATCCCTTGGAGTAGGTTGTTTCGTCAGTCAGATGGGAGGTATGTCGAGCTCAGTCCTGTATTGTTAGCTAGCTATGCTATTAGCTAGCAGTGTGGTTATTAGCTCAGCTAACAACGGGATTAGTCAATGGTAGTAGATAGTTAGCCGTGAATGTTCCGGACTGTGAAATGTAAACTGTGAGTCCAAAGGCACTGAACTGACGGTATGCTGAATCTGCAGAGCTCTGAGACGTCAGCGCTGGGTCCAGAGCCAAAGAAAGAGAGGTACAGTAAGCTAACTCAGTTGCTAGCCCAGCTACATAGGTGTACAGTACTAGTAGATAGTTAGCCATGAATGTTCCGGACTGTGAGATGTAAACTGTGAGTCCAAAGGCACTGAACTGACGGTATGCTGAATCTGCAGAGCTCTGAGACGTCAGCGCTGGGTCCAGAGCCAGAGAAAGAGAGGTACAGTAAGCTAACTCAGTTGCTAGCCCAGCTACATACAGGGTTGCCAACTCTCACGCATCTGGCGTGACACTCACGCTTTCAGCATCAATCTCACGCTCTCACGCACACGCAAGAAATGTCACGCCAAAATCTAATTTTCTCCCCTTTCAATCCGTTAATGTTCTGTTGATGACTAGACCACAGCGTACTATGACAGGAGAGTAGTCCCACAGCTGTAACATCTGCCTAAAACGTTCTCACTGCATGATTCTTTGATCGTTGATTCACTGAAAACCTTGCACCTGTACGTCAGTTGCGTGTGAAAAGTTCAGAGTGTTAGATTCGAAACATGGGTGGGAGTCGGAGCACACTGCCAGGGTTGCCAACTCTCACGCATCTGGCGTGACTCTGACGCTTTCAGAATTAAAAAATAAGCGTTTTCATTCTATTAGCTGTTTTTTGTATAAATCACAGTTTATACTAAGTAAACAAGGACTGACATTTCTAAAATTAGGGTTAACAAAAGTGTTCTCCGCGCGCAAGCACGCGCATGCGCGCGCACTGAAATTTTACCGAGTCTCACGCCAGCCGAACTCCCAAAGTTGGCAACCCTGTACATAGGTGTACAGTACTGTATACCAAACTTAGATGCACTGTTGTGGCTAATTAGTTGACCTAGGTAACTGGCAGTTATTACTAGCTGGCGGATTAGCTGTAGTAATCCAGTAAATTGAGGCAGAAGGGTAATTGAATATATTTTTATGCAATGGAAGAGCGACGCAAATGACAACATTTTCCATATGCAAATGGAAAGTGCAGGCTTTCCGACGTGGCTATATGCTGTGTCCTTGCAATCATGGTAGCAGCTAGAGGTCCCTGAACGAGTTCCAAATTTGGGTGAAATAATAATAATAAAATTACCGATTTCAATATATTATCAAATAAATTTTCAAAGAGGAAGTCAGAGGTTGGTTTTACCACAAGAAAGGAACTCCCATCACTGCCAGAGTTGACCAATCATCAATTAATTAGTCACCTAAAAACAAACTCGCCACAAAATGTTGTCATGACGTATGCGCACCATTGCGATAGGAAAGCATCATTTAAATTAAAACCATACAGAGTTTATTCTCTCTCTGCCTGCTTGTCTCTGGTTCTCTCTATCTATGCAGAAGACATTGAACCGAGGAGTTTGAGCATTACCTTCCTTGACATTTGACCCTTGAGTTATGCTCAAGGCCCGCCTCCAGTTGCTGCTTCCTGTTCCACTGATGTAGGCTGTGACCTTTTAGTCCCACACACACACACCAGTCTCTCATTCTCTCCATCTGTTTCCCTCTTTCCTTCTCTTTCGCTCTATATGATGTTTGGGAATGCAAAGAGACATTGTTACTGCCTGTTTGTGTGTTCTCACACAGGGCGACAGTGAGTGTGAAGTGGTGTAATGAAGCATTTGTATTCTCCATTGTTGTATTAATTTGTTGATCAAACACACTGTTTATGTGCCAAGTGCCACCCTATGCCCTGTCTAGTGCACTTCTATTGAATAATGTGACCCTGTGGGGAATAGGATGCCATTTGTTACAACAACCAACCAGGTCTGCTTCCTACAAATGGAGCCCAAGGGTATGGGGTATGTCAGTGTGTGCTTTCCAAATGATGCCCTATATACTATATACTAAGTAGTGCAGCACTTTTTGGCCCCAGTCAAAGAAGCATACTTAATAGGGAATAACAATTTAGGACACATGCATTTTTTATTGTAACTCTGTGAAGACAAGTCGTCATTTGATCTGTCTGTGCTTGACGTACATTGTCAGATGTCATGTACAATGTAACTGGCTAGGCATATCACAGCTCTAGTAGAGTCTGGATTTGACCCACTGTACCCCAGGTCAACTGTAGGCATCAATATACATCAAGCATGGTACCCTGTAGGCATCAGTAATATATCAAGCATGGTCACATGTAGGTATCAATAATACATCAAGCATGGTCACGTGTAGGCATCAGTAATATATCAAGCATGGTCACATGTAGGTATCAATAATACATCAAGCATGGTCA
>JACXGM010019967.1:0-18089 GCA_016801145.1 Umbra pygmaea | reverse complement strand
AGCACTCTCTGGTCACTTTATGCTCTCTACATCTGATGTAGCAGAATTCAAATGCACCTTTGAAAACAATTTTCCATGCCAATTCTATAATGTTTACTGCTTCTACTGTTGAACTTTTTCCAGACCACTGCTCAGTACATAGCATTTTATTATTATCATTATTACTATTACTATTATTACTATTGTCATTCCTATTTTATATTTCTATATTGTTGTAATTCTTGTTTTTAAGCCCACTGCATAGAATCGCCGAGCCATGTCAATAAGAATTTCTCTGCATAGGATGATGTATGTTGTTCAATGCATATGATAAATAAACCACTTTGACTTTGACTTTGACATAACGCATTACATAAATGAGAGTGCAGAGGGATTTATGAAAAAGCTATTGGATGTCGTCAATCACCCCCGTAGAAATGGCCCTGTTTCACGGTTGCGAGGTCCGGTCTGATAGTAGTTATATATATTGGACGTTTTTAGCAACATCATCCCACTGGTCTAAACTGTGCAGCCTTTCCGAAAGAGTCTGTTTCCCTATAACATTTCAATTTAATCTGACGCCCATACCCCGGAAGTTATGACTATGAAAACTATAGCTATAAAACGTTCAATGTCTGGTAACATGTATTTACAGCGTGTGGTTATGCAAAACGAAGCTTGCTTGAACCTGAATAATTTTATGCTTCAAGGCTTCAAGACTATTTATCTCGTCAGCGCAAAGCGTTGCTGAGGTGATCAGATGCCCTTAAAAACTTTGTAATTCAATATTAAATTCTAAAACTACTGTAGAAAAATTATAAAATCCACACAAAAATGTATAATGGTTGCGCCGTACAACCATAATGCAGATAATTTTTTAACGACTAAACGCTACTTCTCATAATTCAACAATTTACATAGGCTACACTCATGTTGTACCAAAATAAATCAGCACTAAGTCACATTAAATACTTTCTGAGGGAACTATTTTGTATAATCGAAATGTGAAATATGAACGTATGAGAGGGTCAATTACGTTTGTAGGGAACTAAAGTGAACACTTGAATAACGTTAAATATGAACATATGAAGATCATGACTTAGCATATAAATAGCATAGTTTTTGCTAGGGTGGAGGTCGGGGATGGTGGACGGGCTTAGAAATCCGACACTTGCATGCCAGTGTTTGCGAACTCAAATCCAGACCGGCAATTTGTGTGTTTTGTTCCACATTGCTTGCGTCATGTAGACACGTGATTATTGGTTTTTGTAATGCTAACCCTAACCTTAATTCTAACCTTAACCTCAGTAACGTCATATCTAACCTTAACCGTTAGTAACCTCATGCCTAACATTAACCATTAGTAAACTAACCTTTGTTGCAATTTAATTGTGAACGCTATGGAATGTGTGGAATATTCTCGCATAAATCCACTAAACCAGCGTTACTCAAACTATGGGGCGCGCCCCACTGGTGGAGAATAGAGACATGCCAAGTGGGGCGCGACAAACGGGAGGAAATTCTGTCATTTTTGTGCCCATCTCAATTAATTCCTTTATGTATTGACCATACACTCAAAATAAAATGACACATTTAAATGTAAGCCTTAAAACAGAATTTGAATTATAATTCATATGAAAACTTGTACAAAACAGTAACAAAGTGCTCAAAAGTCTGAAAAATTCACGTTCATTTTTTACGTGTCAGTGCCGTTGCCATGACGCGTTGCTATGGGTGGCTCATTCTGACAATGCCGCCTCTATTTTTTTAGTTTTTGTTGTAATTATTCTGCTCATTGTAAAAGTTAAATACAATACATTTATGGGCATTTCTCAGATTAAGGGCCAAATTGGGTTGCTGAAATTTTGAAAATGTAAATTCCAAATTTGACTAATTGATATACATCAAATTATCAGTCCTTTAGTCAGGAGCAAGGTTATGAGCTTGGTTGAGACCATAAGATAAGGGAATTTATGATTTTTTGCCATTTTCTTAACTATGTCAATAAAATGTGTCATTACCATCACATCATCAAATACATGTAAAAAATAAATCTTAAATAATAAATCAGTGCTTTTAAAATATTTTGTGGTTTCACATGAACTCTATTTTATCTTCAACTTAATGGGATTGTTGATTTTTACTTGCAAGATGAATTATAGTCATTTAAGTATCTACATTTCTAATTCATCAGTCTACCCTTGCTTGGAATATAAGCTTGTTTTAAGTAAATGCCATATATCAAAAATGTTTTAATACAGTGGTCATTTAGACTGTCCAACTTTTTTAATAATATATATTTGTTGGATGTTTTTGTAATCTATACATAATTTATTGGCAAAAATATGTATGGCGATGGTGATGACATTGCAGTTCTGGTAATGACAGTTTGTTGCGGTGATGACAAATCACTGATCGTAACCTATTGTAATGTAAGAGCCTAAGTGACTTCAGACCAAAAAAAACACCAGCCAGTAATCTGTTTACATCAAAACCTAGTTTAATCTGATTATGGAAGACCAAACATGAACTGTGTTCCTTGTGAACAGGATTGGTTCAGTATGATTTTAGTCTAAACAGACTTTTTAATAATTTCATAGCCATGTTGTATAAAAAAAACATGAAACAGGAGGGCAATCAATAACAGGTAAAACACTGAAATAACACAATATTCATATTAAGTATCCCAAACAACTAGAATCTAATCTGACAGTTTACTTATACTTTTTGTTTAACAATTGTTTTAAAAATGAAACACCAAAAAAATGTAATTTAACAAAACAGACAAAAACTTGTCAAACTTCCATCCTCTCATCCATCGTGGACAATACTTTATGCCAGACAGAGACATCAAGCATCATATGCCTCTTGGTGACTGGTTTTGGCTCTGGCACGAGCCCCAGAAAATCTTCATGCCTGTACCACAGGATGTCATCTTTCAGAGGCCAAAAAAAACGGTTAACCCCAATGTTACACATTGTCTTTACCAGGACTGACTCTTCATCTACATCTTGGACCACACCTGGGTAGGCCTCCCCATCGTAAGAAACCACACACCATTCTCCCACCAAAGACATGGCTATTTCAGGCGTTGTATTGAGCATATCTTTGCATGGCTCTGTCTTCATAGTGATTTTCTTTTTCTGTGCTTTGTAGAGGACCACAGACTCAGGGGCAAAGCAGAGGCAATCTTCAGGAGCTGATCAGAAACAGCTTACGATTCGCCAGTTGATGTGGCCGGGCTCGGTGGTAAAAATCTACAAACAAAAAGCACAACAGTCATTATAATTTCACACAGCACAAATATAAACTAAAAGAAAACCAACACTTTGGATTGTTGTTCTGCTTGTGTGTGTGGTGTGTGCTCAAGTTCACCTGGTGGATTTTCATTGTACCACATACAGTTTCAAGCTGGTATGGTATAGATTTGTCATTTTCTTCCATCTCACTTTCTGTGATGTAGAATAGCTTGATTTTTGACTTCCCTTCTATCAGCTTCTCAAAGAACACCCTCCCATCTGGAATGTCTGTTCCACCTGCAACAAGACCATCTGCCCTCCGTTTTAAGGCTGCGCCAACCCCATCAGCAGCACCCTTTCCATGGCCTGCCTCTAGAAAATTCCATGTGACCTTTTTAAATCCTAGCTGAAATGGAACAGAACTGAGAAAGTAGAAGTTCTTCTTTGAACGATACTGCGTTGTTGGTCCATCACTTATCATGTGCAGTGTGTTCAGAGACGGGATGACCTCTCTGAAGTGAGAGAGTACAGGGGTCAGATGTGTCCATATGGCTAAGGCATCATGTCGCATTGAAGCAGAGACTGAACAGAATGATAGAGCACCATCAACTGTATAAGCAACTCCTGTGTGTAGGGATACTTGTTTATGAGAGTCTCCAAAATGTATAGCTTGTATTTCCAAAGAATACTTGCACTGATAATTTTCAGCAAAGTCCACATGGAGAATTAACTCATTCTGTTGAACATTTTCTTTCAGGGCTTTGAGGGTTGAGTACTGATGTGCAATGTTAAAAGAATGTTTGCCAAACTTGTTCTTTAATGCTGCTGTGAAATCTTCCAACAAGTGTTGAATGGTTCCTTGGATTTGCTCCTTCACTGTTAAGTGAGCAGTGAATGTCACTTTATCACCACCTTTCTTTTTCTCCCTGATTTCAGTTTTGCTCCGCCATTCCATCCACCGTGTTTGCTCACCAGGTTCAAATGAAGCAGTTTGTACTTCTTTGTCCTGGCAATGGACACATTCTCTGTACATGCAGGCTTTAGTTGGACTTTCACAACATAGTGAGTGCATTACATTTTCTATTTTGTTGCTGCTAATTACTTTGAGATAAAGCAACTTATCGGCCATGAGTTGGATGTTTGCATGGGTCTTGCATAAACAGGTATCCCTGTCTTGAATGGAGGGTTTGACGATCCAGAAAGGACGGTTATCACAGAATTTACCATATGAGATTTTTACCTGGGGATATTCCTCCTTGAAATTTTGATACAGTCTGAAAAGAGAGTCATTGAGGTAACGCTTCTGCTTTTTGAACTTCTGTCTAGTTATGGTGTCTTTCTTTCCTGTAGTAGCTCGCGAATTGTTGTCACGTTCCAAGAATTCTTTAATCTTCTCTTTTGTAGTGTTGCTCACCACATTACTATGTTTTTTCCTGGAATACTGAAGATCAGGTGTCATTATGTTCTTTCTCATTGTTTTGTAGGATATTCCAATTTCTTTGTGCGCTGCATACACTAACCGGTACTTCTTCAAAATGTTTCCAGCAATGACTTTTGATATGATTTGTTTTCCTTTAATTTTTTTTTGATGGTAGGAATGTCGCAGCTGTGAGACTAATGTGTTATGGAACACAAGTGTCTTCCTGAGATTACTATGTCCTCCCTTCATCTGTTTTCTTGCTTTAGTTCTTGGGGACTGCTCAGTGGTATGCTTCTTTGTCAGCCTATCTAACCTTTTCCTATACTTATCAACCTTTTGCAAGGCATTTTCCAGCCTTTTTTGACATGTTTGAAGATCATGGTAGACCTTTCTTCTGTTTCTATTGACTTTTTTACGTCCTCTTTGCTTTGGGGTTTGGACGGAATCCACCATACCTCCTCTTTCATTCCTTGCATTTGGCACATCCCTATTCTGATTCTCTTGTGTCTGGACATCAGGAGATTCTGGAGGACTGTTCATTGAAAGATAATTTTGTATTTCTCTGTTTTCTCTGTCCTTTGCTCTCTTCCTTTGTTGATTAACTTTCCATCTCTTTTTTTCATATCTGTGTTCTCGCGTGCTCAATAGGGAAACAGATTTCAATTTTCCTGTTTCTCTTCTTCGACGATATCTCTCTTTCTCACTCTGCAGATACTGTGCATATTTCTCAGGATTATCTTTTAGACGTTTTCTGTAGGATTTGGACCTTTGGGCAGCTGCTTTTGGAGCCCTGTCACACCTAAACAAAACAATTGTTATTAATTAGTTTAGTATTGTAAAAAAAATGCATTACTTTATAAAAAATAGTGACTTTTGATTGGTAAATGTGTATTAATTAATTTAAGATAATGTATTCAACATGAATTCTTTAAAGAACAGTATGTTTAATGTATCTGCCGTCATCACCACCACAACCTGTCATTACCAGCACAATTTGTAATGTGCTGGTAATGACTGTGCTGGTAATGACATTTTTGTCAAAAAACTAGCCTTGCTAGCAAAGATGATGACTAAGCCAATTTAGCTAGCTTTCTACATGTAATGTACACCATTTTAACTAATAAAGTGATAAAAAAAAATCAAAAATGTTCAAAAATACAGAAATACAACACATATGGTAATGACGCGTAATAAGTGTACATGCATAACACAAAGAATAAAAAGTAGATTTACTTACTTTTCTGAACATCAAGGCATCAGTCTTGCAGCTTGAAATCCATGTGCTCCACTATGATATTAGGTTACCATGGCTACCAAATAAACTTTTGAGGAAAAAACAGTAGGAAAGTGCCTTTTTGCAGAGCGTGTTGGAAATGACGGCTAAACCATGGGACAGGTAGAAATTAAGCAGAATAAAGTACAAAATGCATATATGTGCTTAATCTGTGCATATAGTTTATTAGTTCAGGTAACATTTAATTCATATGCATATTTTTTTTTCTTAATTTGTGATAATAGTGTTTGAGATATGGCATGACATGTGAAAACTCTGGTGGCGGACAACACCAAAACACAAATATTGTACCACAAAACATCAATAAAATGTGTTAAAATCATTAGTAAGAGCATCGATAAAAAAAAGTCTAGGCTTGTTTTTGTTTATACTAATTAGTGGTGCTAAAATTTATTAGATTTAATTTGTTTTTAATATAATTACACCCTATGGACAGAAATAGGCCCGAATTCTGGTAAATACCCTTATATCAGTAATTCCATATTCATAATGTGACCAACTGTCTGCTTACATCAGCGGTCAAGAGCCTCGAGGCTCGTGAGCATAGGTGTACAAAATGCACGCGAGTCATATGGGCATTATGTGGCTCGATGGCAGGATAAAATAAGCCAAGCACAATTGTTAAACATTTTCTATCATAATCAAAGCTATTATGCAAATGTAGGCTAGCAAGGGAGGCAGTGTCTCCTCAAAACAACTGGGCGAGACAATAATCAATATTTCAAAAATAAAACAGCACTTGAAAAATGTGACATTACAAGGTGTAAAAATTACTCGTTTTTATAAAGTAACACTGTCCAACAGCGATATGCCCAGGTGAAAATGTGAGAGGAGGCAATGCTTCCATCGTGCTTTGATTGGTTATGATCGGATATGATTGGTTCATACGCGATAATCCTCTGCAGAAGTGGAGCAATTCATTGAGATGACGAACGACTCCTCGCTGAGGTTTCCAGGTCAGACACTGAGATTCTGGCTTGGACAGAGGAATCTGACCATTCTTTTTCCCTTTGCTACATCTTATGTCTGTGAGATAGGATTTTCTGCTGTTGCTTCATTGAAAACAAAATACAGATCTCATCTTAACATTGAGCATGATTTGAGAGCAGTATAAGCCTACAACCTTGTTTCGAAAACGAAGTACTGCAAAACAGGCTCATTACAGCCACTAAAATAGTGTACAGGATTATTTATTTTTTGTCAATTTTGCTTGTTCTTCTTGCATGCAGTTTCCAAAGTGACAAAATGAAGCAAAGCACAACTAGTCCACAATTTTATTTTCTCAATTTCTAAATTTGATGTTATCAATGGCAAAATGCAAACAATGCATTATTATTATTTATTTATAAACAATCTTATTTTATGCAAAGTGATAATATAATATACCTTTTATTTTCTCTATTTCAAAGTTAATGCTGTTATTTGAGGTTATGTTTTTAAAATATGATGTTAATAAAATGAATTTTAAAGGTACAATATGTAATATCAATCAAAACAATAACAAAATACATACTTTGCATTAAAAGCAGACATCACTATACATATATTATATATATATTTCTTAGTTGTGTACTTACATTATCCTAAATGGTTCCACTAACTTTCAAATCCAGAGAAATTTGTAATATCATTCGAAGACACGGGACACTTCATTTTGTCGCCCGTAAATGGCGTCATATAACCTGTGGCTGCTCTAGTTGTTCTAAGTTCCAGGGACTTCCACAAACATAACGTGAATAAAGTAATAATTTTTTTAACAATATATTACTTTGTCAGTGAACATTTTTTCTGCCGGAGACACTAGATTGGAAGGTTGTCATTGACGACGATAACAAAACCCATGATCCCACGCAACCTCCCAACGTCATCCAAGTACATCTTTTGCTATTGTTTTGATTGAGAGCCCCCTGGCGGCCAAAAATTACATATTGCACGTTTAACAGTTAAACTTTAAGCCTAGTTTTTAACCATTTTATGTGGGCGATGGCGGACAGGTGGGGCACGGAACCCTTTCCTACCTCCAATGTGGGGAATGGCAGAAAAAGTTTGAGAAACACTGCACTAAACGAAATGTACTGGAGCAACGTAATTGAAGTACAAATATAGCCTAATAACGAAACGTGCAGTTCAAACGTAAAAAAAAACTAAATATGTTGGCATGTAATGTAATTCAGGTTTTTAAAATAGTTTCCTGAGAATGTAATTTGGGAGGAATTCTGAGATGTACGGTTGAAATAAATAATTGAATAATATTTGTATTATAAGTAGGCTATTTGTTGTTACCATTGCTACAATAATCCTTAAGTTTTAACATCACAATTGACCAAATTACACATGTAGTTCTCCATGTCGGATATAGTCTATTACACTAACTAAAATTACATCTGCTTGCTATATCAACACTGCGGCCCATAGCCTATCAAACAAACCCTAGAAATCAGGGTTTTCAATACCAGATTGTTTTTCTGACATTGTTGGGGGAGGGGCTGTGTGGGCTTGTGTGGGGGTTTCTGTTGTTCAGTTTCACACAGCCTAATATGCGATCAGTTCGTACAACACCACGGACAGAGGGGGTAAGGGGGTTGGAGGAGGGGGCATTAGGCTGACAATTACCCTACAGTCACACGAGCGACAAAAGTCAGCAACAAAGCGACAGGCTCCCATTCATTTTCAACGCGAGTGGCCGTTTGCCAGAAACAGGTCACAAGCTTGTCGCTGTCGTGAGCAAGGCGGGGCAAAAATAGACAAGAAGTCTATTTTATGCAAATGCTGAGCGAAGCGACAAAGCGGCTGCCAATTGGAGTGAAGGAAGCGTGACGTATACGTTGGATGCTCGAGTCGAAGAAAACAATTCAAGATGGCGGAAACACTTCGGGACATTTTATTTCTTTATATATTAATAAGTTTGGCATTTTAGCTCATATATTTTGTTACTTCTATCGAGAAATACATACCTTTAAATAAAAAAACATTGTTTTTGTGAATTGACAATACCTCTGAAGTAACTTTTAAGACCTCTCGCAGATACTAGGCAACGGCATGCTAGTATCAATACAGAAACGCCCACCAAGAGAGTGCATGTCGCTGTCTTTTGTCGCTCGTGTGACTGTAGGGTTAGACTACACTCAAAGCACAAGAAGACAACACTTGAAAACAGACGTTTGCTGCAGTCTAAGATACTTGAAAAAGTTTTTGAAAGTTTTGTGAAAAACTGCATTGGTCGTTACAAATCAGGACCTAACATAACTCAGCGTTACTCAAACTGCCATGACGCGTTGCTATGGGTGGCTCATTCTGACACTGCTGCTTCTATTTTTTTCTTTTTGTTGTAATTGCTTTGGTCATTGTAAAAATAAAATACAATACATTCATATCAGTAATCTTACAAAATTGGAAAATAGGCTACTACAGCATAGCTATCTTTAATATTATAAATATATTTGTTTTTGTATTCTACTGTTATAAAGTACATTCAACAAAAATCTTAATGTAGTTCTTGCCCTCACAAGCATCCAAAGTCATTGTTCTTCACCACCTCAGTATGTGTGTGTGAGGGGTTGCCTGGAATGTTGATGGGATATACCGGTTTCGACGAAGAAGGTGAGTGGGTGGAGGAGGGCCCGTGAAAAAATATGTCTTCAATCGAGCTTCGCTTTTTTCAACAGTTGTACATATTTTAAAATATATATATTCACCTGAAGTGGGTTTGAAAGGAAATAAACTGGTCTTTACAGGTGCTGTTTTGCAATGCGAAGCTTGCTTGAAACCGACACATTTTAGCTTCACGTCTATTTATCTCATCAGCGCAAAGCGTTTAAGGCAAACAGATAATTCAATAATTACAAAAAACTGTACATAGAACAATTCTATCATCCACACTGCAGCTGTCTGATGCTATGTATGCTATTGTATTTGAATATAAAATATTACAAAAAATATATATAATGGGTGTGACGAACCATAATGCAGATCCCGAAACATATTTGCACTGAATTTGTTAGTTGAAAATGTATTTTACAGAAAGAAAATTAGGATATATAAAAATAAAAAACGAACATATAATGAAACGATTTCTCTAGACTCTAATTAGCAAACACAACTGTGTGACGTAATATAGTTTTATTTTTCAGTGTAATATATCCAGGAAACACAGGGAAAAATGAATAGCGCTGCTTGACCATGCATAACAAAATAGATTTGAAAAAGAAAAAATACGTCTTCAATCGAGATTCGCTTTTTTCAACATGTGTACATATTTTAATATATATAGTCACCATAAGCGGGTTTGAATGGAAATAAACCTGTCTTTACAGGTGCCGTTATGCAATGCGAAGTTTGCTTGAAACCGGTTCATTTTAGCTTCATGTCTATTTATCTCGTCAGCGCAAAGCGTTTCAGGCAAGCAGATAATTAAATCATTATAAAAAACTGTTCATAGAACAATTTTAAAATCCACACTGCACCGGCTGAAATGTTCGCTATTGTACTATTTGAATATAAAATATTACAAATATATATATATATAATGGGTGTGCTGAAACGTAATGCAGATCCCGAAACATATTTGTTCTGAATTTGTTAGTTGAAAATAATTCACATTCTATACAGCCTATAAAATTATGAAAATATGACATGTTGTAATTCAGGCTATTGTTTCCGACACTGGAACACATTTTAAAATGAATAAAATGGCACTTTTTAATTGTGCCGTTAGTTGAAAATTGTATCAAAGTATTAGCTGGTTTAGCTCTGATTTAAGAACGTGTGGTGGATTTTCATTCCAAAGGCAGGGTGAGTCTAAACCACGCCCTGCCTCGACAATATAACGAAGAACTATGTGGAATCAGACCAGACTTTCCTGATCGCCCTGCGTGGTGTTTAGCGTGTCCCATGTACATGAAGATTGCATTTATTATGCATTAAACTTATGGTGAGAACTTAACCATTTGTCAGCGAGTTTCTCTCTTTACCAATCAACGAACACGCGTGGTTCTTGCCGAACCACTTACAGTTCTTGGTAAAATTATTCTATGGGACAGTTAATTAAACGTTTTAAAAACGTACTCTTCTTCTGTTCGACGCCTCAAAGGTCCATAGTCTGCTCTGTAAATGTTGTGGATGTTCTGCAGGGTATAGTGGTTCAAACAGTTTGGCTCTAGGCCTGGATGGTGAACCATGCAGGTAGGTGGGACAGGAACCCGTTGCATGCGTCTAACAACCTAATAATTAAAATAAGTAAATAATTTAGAATAAATATTACCTTAAGTGGCAACATTACTGCAAAATGCAGATATTGATAGATGAAGAAACATGTATCTCTTTAAATTGGATGTCTAAAAAAATTGTTTTCAGAGATCATAGAAATGATTGGCCTCTATAAAATAATTGATTACAAACAATTACATCCAGTACGTGATTTGAATTTATGATACATTTTACCACAACGGTAAAAGTAAACATGACAGACAACACATGTGAAAGTACGCTTATTGTATTTGTATATTTCCTTTTTAAGGATACATTTTGTAGTATTTTACAACACGTGGAAGGTTAGTCAAAAATTATATCCACTTTGAATGACTGTTGCTGTGTAATACACAACGTTGTAATTAATTACAATTACCTCTCGAATTTCTTGGCAACAGATGTTTTCAACTTCAGTGGGCATTGTCGAGCAATTTCCACAAGTACACCAAAATATCCAAAAAAAGAATGTTAGATAAGTTAGATACCCTCCAGGCAGTCAATGGACATAAAGTTGCTACATTGATGTTAAGAAATGGTGCCGAATTAAAACGTTACGTATGAAACTTACCACTCAGAAACATCTTGCTGCAGTCTAGGTTGCAAAGCTGGTTTGGGTTCTACCTGTGTTTCGGGATCAGACTCTGGTTCAAACATGTACGGCTGAACTGATGCCATGTTTACCGGTAGATAGAGGTTACCGGTAGATAGAGGAGGCCTCACTTGGTAGTTCAAACAGACAGCTCAACACCCAACGTGAAAAGAGAAGCTGCAACAATGTGCAGTACAAGAAAGAAATTTGTTTTTTTGAAAATTAAACCATGTAAACCTATTCTACAACCTCTAAATACAACCATGAGCATAATATGAGCATTTTAATGGATAGGATGTTCAAGGGCAGCTGATCCAGTGGTTCGAATGGCGGGTTTTGGAGCGCCTCCTATTTTTTTGGAGCCAAATCCTATTTTGGTAGCCTCGAACACGCATTAGGGCGCAATCGGTGTCACCAAGGGGTGTGTGAAAACAGAAGACCCACTGAAGTCATTGTGACACGCTGAAATTGCTGACACACTCTGATAGTGTCAGGCGATTTCCCCTTCTCCAACAACTGTTGCAGGAATTTATCTCGCAACACTGAGGAGCAAGGGCCAGTCTCCACCTGCATGAGTAATTTTTGGAGGTGGAGGCAACATCCACGCACTGAATAGTCTGAATGACTCCCTCAGACAGTCCAGTGTGTGTTAATCTCTCCCGTTCAGGAGCGAAACCCACAATGGCTGCGTGAGATCAAGAAATGATTGTATCGTCCAGTGAGGGATGTGCCATGGTGGGGCAGAAAACATTGCTGTCATTTCCGGGAAACAGGATGCGCCTGGTCTCTCCAGGGCCACCAAAATCACAGCCGCCCCCTCCTCTCAAATTCTCTGCATCAACTGCAGCAGAAATCTCACAGGAGGAAACCCATACAGCAGGCCCGTCTCATGTGAGAGAGAAATACCACTGCGCTCGGTTTGTGCTGGTTTGTGCCGTTAAAATTAACATTTTATTTATATCCCCTCCTTTAGAAATAACAAATATATTTCGGAGCAATAACATCACTCTCCACTCCACCTCATCTAAATCGAACCAACCACGGTGTCGTTCGTTTGTGCTCGGTTTGTGCTGTTGAATGAATTATTGCAACGACGATCCCCTCTTAAACATGAAAAAACTCTCAGTAAAGTTACATAACTGTCCACCCCATATGGTCCAAATCATTGCAAAACTGTGCAGCTCGTTTGTGGTCGATTTGTGCCTGTTTGTGCCGTTACGAAGAGCATTGCATCTTTTTCCCCTACTTAGAAATAACACATTGGATTCGGGAGAGTGATGTCACTCTCCACCCCATGCCGTCCAAATCGCCCCAAACCAGTGCGTTTTGTCTGTGCTCAATTTCTGTTTTGATTGTGCCGTAGAAAGAACCATCATAAATTATTCCATTCGTCTCATCTGTTTGTGCTCGCACAGGGCCGCTGCTGTCATTGTTCTTTTCTTCTTTAGATATGGGAATGTTTTATATTAGATTGACAAATTGACATTTGGTCTGTATATAATCACGATATGTAATGTACTGTCACTACTCTGGCTGTAGGCTACGTGTGACTGATGCTTTTATTTTTTTCCGATAAAAATATTAATTCAGTACTGTTTTCTGACTAAATGGCTGTAAGCTATTAAACGTAAAGTTTTTCTGCCCCATTTGTTTACCCTAAGCATTGCAAAGTGGGAAAACAAAAAGGTAAGCATGTGCTCTAAGATAAAATACTAAAAAAGTACTAAAATCATGTGTGCAGCAGGTCAATACTATTTACAGGATACATTGAACAAATAAGAAACTGACAGACACATCAAAGATGTGAAAATTTTAATTAATTTTGGCCAATCAGGTAAATTATCCTCCATTGGTCACATTAATAAGAGTAGACCTATGACATTACAGGGCAGTATCACAGCAGTTTTTGTTATAGTCACTGTTACAATCTAGCTCCCGTAGGAGGGGGACATGACACCCTACTGCTCAGAAAACCCAGCTGGTCAGCAAAAGAGGTATGGGGTCGAGGGTGCGAGTAAGGACACAGAAACCAAAGTACCGTTGAACAAAGGGCTTTTTATTGCCACGGTAAATTAATAGTGACAGTTAATAATAAATAATGATAATTTTATAAAAAATTACAGAATGGGAGAAAGGGCTGGACTTGACCAAAACAAAGAAAGAATATTACAAACTCCTCACCCCTAACCTGTTCTAACCTAACAAATACAAACTAAAGCCTAACCTGGCACACGAGTGATTACTGTTATTACTGCATTACGTTGTTATCGCGATCTCAACACTTCTTGTAACCGTTCCAAATTCAATACGTAGTTGAAAAAAGTTGAAGATTCAATCGCTTGCACTGAATGGGAGCCATGTTATTTCCAATGTAGTTACTGCCATCTACCTGTATGTTCATACAAACAACACCAAGCTGAGTAAAACGTACAGCCGCATTGACAGAAATACCAGTAGGACAATTATACTTAGCGATACTATTTCCTGCTCCCGCGAGCTGGCATTCCGTAAATGTTCCGTCCAACCCAAGTTGCGACTACCCTGAGTTAGCGTTCAACCTGGTAGTGAGTTTCGTAACTTGTGCTAAATTAGGTTTGGAACAAAAACCTACGGAGCGGCAGCTCCCAGAAGTACCGTAATGATAGAAATGTACATTACGCTTAACTGGAATGCACATTATATGAAAGGCACCTATAGGAGATTATCCACACATAATATTCCCCCGGCCTTTATTTAAAACTAGAACCGCCAGGCCTTCCAAACGACCTATAACCGCCAACTGCTGACGCCCATCAGCGACAGTAGCATACGAACCACCCTCATTAAAAACCGCTCTCTCCTCCGCAGCCTCCAGCGAAGCCATCACCGCATCCAGCGATCAAGAGCATCACCTCTATTGTGTTTTTATAGGCCTACGTAAAACTGTCTCAAAACAGATGAATTACATGGAGATTTTTGTTGTTTTTGATTGTATTATATTGCCTTTATAGAATGACCTATCTTTAGTCTAGAATGAAAATCCACCACATGTACATATTTCATAGATAAACCAGCTAATACTTTTAATATTAATTTTATATTTCAACTAACGGCGCAATCAGAAAGTGCCGTTTTATTCGTTTTAAAATGTGTTCCAGTGTCAGAAACAGCCTGAATTACAACATGTCATATTTATGCTGTTGTAGTTTCATAATTTTATAGGCTCTATAGAATGTGAATGATTTGCAACTAACAAATTCAGAACAAATCTGTTTCTGGATCTGCATTACGTTTCAGCACACCCATTATATATATATATATTTTTTGTAATATTTTATATTCAAATACAATAGCGAACATTTCAGCGGGTGCAGTGTGGATTTTTAGAAAACAGTTGTGTTTGCTAATTAGAGACTAGAGAAATCGTTTCAATATTTGTTCGTTTTGTATTTTTATATATCCTACTTTTCTTTCTGTAAAATATTGTTGATGAAGGGAAAACATTTTTTTTTAATTCAGAGCAAATATGTTTCGGGATCTGCATTACGGTTTTGCACACCCATTATATATATATGTTTGTAATATTTTATATTCAAATACAATAGCAAACATAGCAGACAGGTGCAGTGTGGATTATAGAATTGTTCTATGTACAGTTTTTTTTATATTTATTGAATTATCTGCTTGCCTCAAACGCTTTGCACTGACTAGATGAATAGACATGAAGCTAAAATGAATCGGTTTCAAGCAAGCTTCGCATTGCATAACGGCACCTGTAAAGACCGGTTTATTTCCATTCAAACCCGCTTATGGTGACTATATGTATTAAAATATGTACAACTGTTGAAAAAAGCTAAGCTCTATTAAAGACATATTTTTTCCTTTTCAAATCTATTTTGTTCTGCATGGTCAAGCAGCGTTATTCATTTTTCCCTGTGTTTCCTTGATATATTACACTGAAAAATAAAGCTATTTCACCTCACACAGTTGTGTTTGCTAATTAGGGACTAGAGAAATCATTTTAATGTATGTTTATATATCTTACTTTTCTTTCTGTAAAATATTGTTGATGACGGTAGTTAATTCTCAGCCAGGACTAAAGATCGTTTGTCTGTGGTTATTGGCCATTGAGCCATTGAAAGCATTCATTCAGTGAGAGGTGCTTAGCGCCTTGGTTTCTTAGCGCCTGGATACCAGATAATTGGATGGGTACCAACGTTAGGCGGTGGCAGATTTGGGCGGTTTTAGTAGTAATTAGGGGTAAAAAAAACATGGAAATCATTGATAAAAAGTGTCTGTTAGAGATTTTTTTAATTGGACAACAGAATAAGGTAAAAACATATTTAGGAAAAGTCAAGGAAGCAGGAGGGTGTAGCTTTCAAAATCACAGATATATTTTAATTACAAACTCAAACGACGGATGGCGTCGGCCTTTGGCGGTTCTAGTGTTAAGACCGGCCTTTATTTGTCCGTGTTGACCACGCCCCCAGCCACTATCAGAGGCCCAGTGTTTAATTGACTACTGGTTTTTATTTGAGGAATTACGGTAACTAGAGAATGTGTCGTCTTTTTGAGCTCTTTTGTAATGAATTAGTTGATATAGTTCATAAAAGGATTCTTAGTAATTCTAATTCTAATGTTTATTTGAGCCAGTGCTGCTGTCTGCCGTAATGTCAGCTCCCGGTGTACACCACATTAGCAGCGATGCCCGTTTCTTTATCTGAACCAGGCGCATGCACCCGATTGCAGATTAACTCCACCTGGTATCTAATGAGTGAATGCAGGTTGATGGGTGGTTTGCTGCAACATTCATTTTAATGGCACAAACCAGCACAGACAGAGCGACACAGTTTTAGTGTGATTTAGATGAGGTGTGTTGGACAGTGACGTCATACCTCCCAAATTAAATGTGTTATATCTAAAGGAGGGGATATAGATGCAATGTTAATTTTAACAGCACAAATCAGCACAAACCGAGCACAAACTAACAGTTTTTGTGTGATTTTAGATGAGGTGGGGTGGATATTGACAACACTGCCACAAATTATATTTGTTATTTCTAAAGGAGGGAATATAAATACAATGTTAATTTTAATGGCACTGTTACGCGCTGCTCCCCCTAGAGGGAGGGGATGTCACTACCCAAGGACACCCTGCAGCCAGTGTATGAGTTCTGGGGTCGTGGGTGCGAGCAATGACACACAGACACACGGGTATACCGTTATATCACAGGCTTTATTTTTGCCACGGTAATTAAATAATATAATGGGAGAAAGGGCTGAACAGATCCAAAGCAAAGAAAACAAATGTATAATTCCCACCCCAACCTGTCCTAACTACCTAACATAAAACACAAACTAAACTGGCACACGAGCAAGGTGCCCTAACCAAAATACAGGGGGGTGGACCGCTCAGATCTACCCTGGTGTTTTTTTAGACATTGGAGTTACCCTACGGGTGGTGTAAGCACATGGGCGGCTTGCCTAACACTCCCAAAGTGTTCCCTTTCCCCCTGGGAAAAGAATGAAAACAATAATTAATTACAATAACAATAATAATAATAATACTAATAAAGAACAATACTACTACTAATAATAATAATGCTAGTTCTAATAATGGTAATACTACCACCACACAAAACAGGCACAAGAATTCTACACACACACACAGAATACTAACCAACAAAACTCTCAAACAAACCACAAAATACAGACCAATACCAAGAGCTCCCACCTAGGCAGCCTAACTGGTAGCTACCCTGAAAAACACAAAAATGGCACATTATATGCTGGGGAAGTGCATGATGGGATTGCTGTTGACGACTGGAACCAGGTGATCCGGATTATGGAAGGGAGGGGACGTTGATAAGTGGCAATTGGACTGATCTGCACCACCTGTGGGAACATACAAACTGAAGGGAACAAACACACAGACAGTACAGAAAGACAGCACGGAGAACCCTCCACAAACCAGGGTAAGCACAACCATTGCTGGAATTGAACTGGGGAATGTAACACACCCCTACCAAAAGAAAACAAACCGAAAGGCTTTGTTTTCACTTGCATTATCGAAACTAAGCATAACCTATTTCAAGGTGTCTCCCACACCCGTGACAGGGCGTCGGCCACTATATTAGTAGACCCTTTAACCAGTTAGGGAGCACCATGCCGGCGGCGGGTTGGTGCCCCCCCCCACCCCCAAAAACTGGTTCACAAGTCCAAACAATCACAGTTCACAAGTCCTATTTCTAGGTTATATATACATGTTATATATCTACATAAAGCTTAGACACTCTGGAATGTAGCAAATGTCACCATTCTACAGTAGCTATAACAAAAATAA
>JACXGM010019966.1:0-18082 GCA_016801145.1 Umbra pygmaea | reverse complement strand
CAACGAAACAACAACAAATTTTGCATGTCATTCGGAAATCAAGGTGCCAGAGTCTGGAGGAAGACTGGGGAGAAGGAAATGCCAAAATGCCTGAAGTCCAGTGTCAAGTACCCACAGTCAGTGATGGTCTGGGGTGCCATGTCAGCTGCTGGTGTTGGTCCACTGTGTTTTATCAAGGGCAGGGTCAATGCAGCTAGCTGTCAGAAGATTTTGGAGCATTTCATGCTTCCATCTGCTGAAAAGCTTCATGGAGATGAAGATTTCATTTTTCAGCACGACCTGGCACCTGCTCACAGTGCCAAAACCACTGGTAAATGGTTTACTGACCATGGTATTACTGTGCTCAATTGGCCTGCCAACTCTCCTGACCTGAACCCCATAGAGAATCTGTGGGATATTATGAAGAGGAAGTTGAGAGACGCAAGACCCAACACTCTGGATGAGCTTAAGGCCACTATCGAAGCATCCTGGGCCTCCATCACACCTCAGCAGTGCCACCGGCTGATTGCCTCCATGCCACGCCGCATTGAAGCAGTCATTTCTGCAAAAGGATTCCTGACCAAGTATTGAGTGCATAACTGAACATAATTATTTGAAGGTTGACTTTTCTTTTTTTTTCGTATTACAAACACTTATTTTATTGGTCAGATGAAATATGCTAATTCTTTGAGATAGGAATTTTGGGTTTTCATGAGCTGTATGCCAAAATCATCAGTATTAAAACAATAAATGACCTTAAATATTTCAGTTGGTGTGCAATGAATCTAAAATATATGAAAGTTAAATTTTTATCATTACATTATAAAAAAATAATGAACTTTATCACAATATGCTAATTTCTTGAGAAGGACCTGTATTTAAACAATACATATAAATATTTAATCAGTCCCACACACCATTTGTTCCATGCCACTACTGCCCTCCTAATACCAGGCTGTCGTGACACTACCTCTGCTCGTTTGATTTAATTCCTTAGTTTTTCACCATGATGCTTCTGCACGCACCGATCTGTATATTTTATTTACTGTTTTTCATTTGAACAATATCCATTTGGCTCAAGTGTTAATTACTCCATTGTATTTGCCTTGCCACTTTACATACCAATTTATCTAGTTCTCTAACTCAGACTTTTCTTGCATTAACTGTACATATACTAACATGGTTTACTCTGAAGATCCGCACCTTGTATTTTTTATTGTATTTTTATTCCCTTGTGTAATTCATGTGTAATTTGTGTAATTCATGTGTAAATTTGTCAGCTTGCACCTTTTTGTTTTCAACGTGCCCACCTGGTTAAATAAAGGTTAAATAAATTAATGTGAATCATAGGGCTGCATTGACTCACTGGACTCTAACGCCTCCTTGTGGTAGTCTGGTCAACTGCAAGCTCAGACATGGTTGTTGGCACACCAATATGTTAAGAGTTAATTACGGGCAAACAAACCTTCATTGATGTTCTTCTAGCAGCAAAATATGCTGACAGCACTCAGGATTATCTTTTTAAAAATAAAGGCGTGTAAAATTTCAATGTGGTTTATATTTTGAAAAAGAAAATCTGAGTTAGTGCTGCCAGCATTATATCCTGCTGCTAGAAGAACAGCAATGAAGGTTTGTTTGCCCATCACTATTAAGAGTTGCTCCTGGTGTGAAAAAGAGACTGGCCTGGTGTGAAAAAGAGACTGGCCTGGTGTGAAAAAGAGACTGGCCTGGTGGAATGTTCATTGGAGGACACGGATAGGGCACTCCCAGCCCTGGTGTGAAGTTGTGCCCATGCAAGTAAATAATCATAAATGAGATATCACAACAATGTGGTAAAATTACAAGAAAAAAGCTTTATAAAAACCTGCATGTGAATCTTCTGTTACCTGATCAGGAAAAAGTTAGGAGTTTCACTTTCTGAACCATGACACCTGCTGGTTGATTAGTGTTTGAAAACAAAATGAGAAACTACACACAAATCTCCACGCACCCCATATGACCATGCAGAGTGGAGGTGTGACGTGATGATGTGTCTCGTGCTATTGGCTCCTGGCTTTTAGCTGCACCTGATCTCGCGTGTGTGTGGGGGGGGCACATGAATGGCTGGATGTGTCTCTTTATGTTTCGTAATATTTGACTACAAACATGTTCTTGTGTCATAGCTCAGAGGGTTGGTCATGAGTCATTTTGTTTAAGTGCAGTAGGTACATGGGTCATAGAACATTAAACCACTGCCGAATGCAGCTGCTGACAGTGTCAGAAAAGTCACCTCACAGTGTAAAAAAAAGCTCCTATTCTGACATTTGTTTAGAGATGTAAACCCAATGCCGACAAGCTTAACTGGCAGTTCTAAACAAAGGCATACATTTGCACAAGGAGAAAGGGTCACACAAACCCACACACTGTACATCAAGTAAAATATATAAAAACAAATAACTAATGAATGTACCAGCAGCATAGCATCCTGTATTCCACTGCTGGTTTCCTAAAGCTAAGCAAGTTCGGGCTTGGTTAGTTCTTTGATGGGAGACAAATGCTGCTAAAAAAGGTTTTGGAGGGCCAGTAGGAGGCACTATTCCCTCTGGTCTAAATATCATTCCCAATGCCCCAGGGCAGTGATGGGGACATCTGACCTGCGTAGGGTGCTGTTCTTCGGAGGGGATTTTAAACAGGTTACCTGACACTCTGTGGACACTAAAGATCCCATGGTACTCTTCGTAAGAGTAGAAGTGTTAACCCCGGTGTCCTGGACTAATATCCATCATGGCAACCTAATAATCCCCAGCTTTCAATTGGCTCTTTCATCCCCTCCCCCCCCCCCACTTCTCCCCAGGTTGTTGCTGCAAATGAGAAGCTGTTTTGATTTAAAACAACGCAGATAAACATAATAATGAAATTACATCATAGACACAGCAAAACAGTGGTCAGAAAGACATATATTTAGATGACATAAAGGGGACATTGATCGAAGAGCATGTTGATTCTTTTGTATAAGAATCGCCTTCATTCCTCACTTATTTAATGTGAATAAACCTGTGTGGGTAAAATGTTGAGCAAAGTTAGCTTGGGATGCAAATATCTACATTAAGTAATTGTTACCATATTTTGGTAAAACTGAAAATGATTTATTGAAATCAAACGGTCACAAATACTTAAATCAGCAGTGTCACTCCCATTGAATGATACAGTCGCTCCCCCTAACACTTACATTGTGCCTGGCTCATATGCACTGTGCCATATAGCCTCCGGAAGAGTTTGCCTTGACAGTTAGAGCAGCAACGTCATGGGGTTTTATTGATGCCTATAATAATTTTCTAACTCTATTGCGTTACAAAGAGGCAAATAGCCTTCTTAGCTGGACCTAAACACATTTCTAACAAGGCACATCCCAGACAATCTGGAGCCCCGGAAATAAAAGCCATAAATCAAAAATAAATAAAAAAAACTGCATTTGTTAGATTTTTCCCCATTGTTTAAGCGAGCCAAAGGGGCAAATTATAACAGCAAAAAAACTCAATTGCACCTAACTAAATTCATATAAATCACATAATATCTAGCAGTCTTAAAGCTGCATACAGAAACAGAATTGAACTTTAGCCAACTGTGTCGTATCAAGACAGTTTACTGTGTGGAGGGGAGCGGGGCTGCAAGTGTGGGCACAGGGGGTCCAGGGAGGCACAGGGGGGCACAGGGGGGGTCCAGGGGGGTCCAGGGGGGTCCAGGGCAAAGAGGGGTCAGTGGATTTCAGAACATTGCTTTTGTCCACCCCTCAGAAACCACCAGAGGTGACACACTGTGCATCTGCCAACTGACCATCCATATCAGTGCCACTGTCAGAGTACACTGGATAAAACTCACCACATTTCTGTTCAGTCCTAAACTAGCAAAGCCACTTCCACTATCTGGTATTAAAATGCCCACCAGAATCCACATTTTTAACACAACGGTTAAACATTTATGGGTGATGGGGTTAAGTATTTTTACAGAAAGTCACACTTCTGACCCTCCGTTAAAGGGTCCGTTAAGTCTCAGGCTTTAATTATGTTTAGGAATTATTTCTCACTGATTAAGTTAAAGTTTAAAGTTTCTGAAAGGCTTAAAATGAAAACTTTAGTTTAACATTTGGAAAAACAAAGAAAAATGATGCCAAATCGGCACAGGCACTCTTATGGGTTTTACACATACACTGTATGTTCAATTTGACATGTGTGCAATAACCGACACACATACATGTTCAATAACAGACACGACACACACATGCAATTATAGACATACATGTATGTGCAAAAACATACACACATACAGGGGCGTAGCCAGGATATCTACGCCCCATGAAAAACAAACTGCATGGGCCCCAACGATATGATAAATCATTTTTTTAATTCCCGGGCCCTTTTTAGAGCCATCTCCATTTCACAGCCCCATTAATTGTCACCAACTTTACCCCTTTACAACACCCCTGAACATATACATGTCCAATAACAGACACACATGTGATGTGCCCGTGTACTTATCTCTGTGCCTAGGTTAAGAGCCTATTGATTGATTTCACTTCATCAGCTCAAAGATTCTAATTAGCAACGTTTATGTAAAAAATACCAGGCTACATATTTTGCACATAAACAGACAGGCAGACAGGGAGGCAGGCAGACAGGTAGGTAAACAGGTAGGTAAACAGGCAGACTTATTAATTCACAGACAAGTGAGACAGTCAAGTCCTAATCATGGACTCTTACAGCCTGTTTACTACAGAGAAATCTAATCCCCTCATCTGGATATTCATCTGTAACTCAGAGTCAGAGTGAGAGAGATCTTTCATTATCAATCAATTAATATTGATTTAAGAATAAAAACTTATAATACACATCTTAATACAGATCTTAAGTAGCAAAGGGTGTCCCTGATGAAGGTACTAGCCAAAACACGTTTTGCATATTAGCCTAATTAAGAAAAAATTTTATTTGATTAAATCCACAAGAGTGTCAGTTTTTTTATTATTTGCGCCAAGTTGGTATATTAGTCTTTGTTTTTCTATTATATTTTTATTAGCCATAGCTCCCATGTATTCCACTGCTTGTTTGCTTCTAAAGCTCAGCAGGGTCGGGCCTGGTTAGACCCTGGATGGGAGACAAATGCTGCTGGAAGAGGTGTTGGAGGGCCAGTAGGGGGCACTCTTTCCTCTGGTCTAAAGACCATTGCCAATGCCCCAGGGTGGTGATGGGGACATCTGCCCTGCGTAGGGTGCTGTCTTTCGGATTGGACGTTAAACGGGTGTATTGACTCTCTGTGGTCAGTAAAGATCCAATAGCACTATTAGTAAGTGTAGGGGTGTTTCCAATCTGGGCTTAGTACCATCATGGTAACCTCATCATCCCTAGCTTTCAATTGGCTCTTTCATCCACTTTCCTCCCCCCACTTCTCCCCAGGCCAATGCTGTAAATGAGAAGCTGTTCTCAGTCAACTTGCCTGGTAAATTAAAGGTAAAACTAAACAAAAACGTCCATACCATGAGTGCCGTGGTGCTTTAAATTGTGGAATACCCTTTTTCTCTTCAAACACAAAAATTTGAATGAGACCTTATCCCAACCGCTACCTCCATTGACTACACCATAGTAAAATGCACACACAATGACAAACAACAACACACTCACA
The DNA here is from genome assembly GCA_016801145.1 of Umbra pygmaea. Lineage (NCBI taxonomy): Eukaryota > Metazoa > Chordata > Actinopteri > Esociformes > Umbridae > Umbra > Umbra pygmaea. Next base: position 12,451 of record JACXGM010019966.1, on the reverse strand, counting down.
CACAAAAGAATACATGGTAAATAACAAATGTGATGTTACCAACCGTGCACACAAACAATGCAGATCGCTACGAATGGAAAAAGGTAGTATGAGCCAAGGTAGACCAAACAATCCCAACACAGTACTTCTATCATCCAACCATCAGAGAGAGTGATTGTTTTTACACAAACAGAAGAGACAAGTGTTGATACAAGGGAGGAGCAAAAAAAACACAAAGAAACAAAAGATAACTGGGTCCATTGTGAAGCAGACGGAGGGTTGTGGGATGATCCTCTTTGTCTGTAATATCATCTCGTATTCCTGGGGAGGTAGAGGTATGGTGGCGCAAATATCTCACTCTGCCATTGTGGATTTGTTTAAGCTTTATCCCGTGTCTGAGAATGGTGACATCTCTCCTGTGGAAAGACACAGAGAACACAGTAGTTACAGTACAACTGAAGAGGCCTTATTTGCGACAAGCTTCTCTTTTTGCTGTGAAATGTGTGGGATGAAAAGACGACACCCTCCTCCTATTTTCTTTATTAGCACTACACATGTACACACACACACACACACACACACACACACACACACACAGAAAAACCACACGCATGCAAATATACTCAAATACAGAAATTCACAAACACACAACCAGGCACAATGACACATACACACACCCATACGGCACACACACACTGTGATGCACACACCTCGTATCCTGAGGGTGACAGTAACTGCATTTGACGGCCCAGAACATGATGACATGGTTAGCAGTCACAGAGCATGCAGAAGGGGAAATCCCCATGAAATACATATCACATACTGAAACGTTGCACACACTCACGCACACTGTGAAAAATGTACTGTGACACACACACAATGTGACTAACACTCATTGGGACAAACACACTCCTCGTTCTATGACATGAATTCTCAGTCCAGACAGGCAGTGATTGAACCGCCCCCCCCCCGGTGGAGGAACAGTTTGGTCTGACCCAGCTGGGCGTGGGCATGGCCACATGCATGTGGGGGTGTCAATCAATCAAATGTATTATATAAGCTCTTTTTACATCAGCAGTTGTTACAAAGTGATTTTACAGACACCCAGCATAGAACCCCAAAGAGCAAGAAACAATGCAAAATTGAACACAGTGGCTAGGAAAATCTCCCTAGTAATTTTTTCCAGGAAGAAACCTAGAGAGGCTCCAGAATCAGTGGGGTGGCCATTGCTCTTCTGGATGTGCTGGGTGTAAAGTTTAAGTGTGCATGTTCAATTAGGGCCAAGTTGTTTATCAGTACACATAAACATCCTGTGAGTAGTCCTGGGGCATGATCCGAGAGTTCAGATCTTCATGTGGGCTGTGTCCAGTCTTTAGACACATCCAGATCGGCTGACCCGCCAGTTAAGGCTAAGACCAAGAAGTTATCAAAATAAGTCCAGGATAAAGTTCTGGAGAATCACCAATCAGGGTTAGGTTATAAAAAGAATATCCCAAACTTTGAACATCCTGGAGCACTATTAAATCCATTATTAAAAAGAATATGGTACAACTGCAACTCTCTGGTCTGATGAGACCAAAATGTAACATATTGGCCTTAGCGCAAAACGCTATGTGTGGCATAAAGCCATAGCATAAAGCCAACACTGCTCATCACCCTTGAACAACATCCCCACGGTGAAGCATGGCTCATGATATTATATGAATTGGACAGTCTGTATTGTGATGGCGTAATTAAGACTCAAAGTAGAATAAAGGTCAGTGACGAGACACATGGAAGTGTTTGGCATGCTCTCTATATAACGTAACAGCATAGTGGTGGCAGAATCATGTTGTGGGGATGGTTTTCCTCAGCAGGGACAGGTTTGAGGACAATATGGATGGAGCCAAATACAGGACAATTCTGGAGGAAAACCTGTTTCAGTCTGAAAGACACCTGAGACTGTGGCAGACATGCCAGCAGAATAATCACCCTAAACACACAGCCACATCTACATCAACGTGGTTTAAAACCAAGAGCCTGAATGTCTTAGTATAACATTGTCAAAGCCCTGGCCTCAATCCAATTGAGAATCTCTGGAAGGAGTTAAAAATTGCTGATAACCAACGGCCACCATCCAACCTGACAGAGCTTGAGCTATTTCAAGTGAAAATCCAAGGGGGTGAATAACAATGCACGGCACCGTAGGTGTGTTTGTGTGTAGCTGTACTGAGTCGTGTGTAAGTGAATCTGGCAGATCTTGGCACCTCCACTACTTTCTATAAAGGCAAGATGGAAATTTCATGTATGCTGTCAAGAAGGGACACTGTACATCAGACAGAAGCAGAAATACCCCCTACACACATATAGTACTCACACAAACACTAAGCAGTGTGCCATTCACAAGAAAACACATAGAAGATATGAGAGGAAATGAAGATGGGAAGCAGAGAGAGAGAGAGAGAGAGAGAGAGAGAGAGAGAGAGAGAGAGAGAGAGAGAGAGCAGCTGGTTTTGGTACGCTTGAACATTAATGAGAGTTTGGCCTGCGTGACACGAAGCAGCAGTCAGAGCCTCTCAGTGACTTGGCCACCCACTTGCTTGGCCCTGACAGTGGGGCCTCAAAGCTCACAGTGACATCATGACACTTATATCACACACATAAACCATGCATGGCATCATCAGTTCTCTGCCTTTCGTAGGGAAGACGGGTATGCAGAACATATAGAGATAGAACACACAGAAAGAACAGAGAAAGAGGTGACAAAGACATGACATAGACAGAACAGAGAGAACCAGGACATAGAGAGACAGGACAGAGAGAACCAGCCCATAGAGAGACAGGACACAGTGAGACAGGACACAGTGAGACAGGAACAGGAGAAAATAGAAATCCACATGTACATATTTACAGTTCTGTCTACATATTATGCATTTGCATCTATTTTAACATCTCTCTCTGCTCTCCCTTCTGCCTTGTTTCGATGATATTGAGCAAACTGCAGCAATGTTCTTTTTGAAGAGGAGTGTCTTTCTCCTGGCAACCCTGCCATGTACACCATTGTTGTTCAGTCTTCTCCTGATGGTGGATTCATGAACATTTACATTAGCCAATATGAGAGAGGCTTTTAGTTGGTTAGAAGTTACCCTGGGTTCCTTTGTGACCTCGCAGACTATTACACGCCTTACACTTGGAGTGATGTTTGTTGGTAAATTTAATGGGAAGGTTAAAAGTGGTCTTCAATGTCTTCCATTTGTACACAATCTGTCTGACTGTAGATTGGTGGAGTCCAAACTATTTATAGAGATGGATTTGTAACCTTTTCACGCCTGATGAGCATCAACAATTCTTTTTCTGAGATCCTCAGAAATCTTGTTCGTTCGTGCTATGGTACACTTCCACAAAAACGTGTTGTGAAGATCAAACTTTGATAGATCCCTGTTCTTTCAATAAAACAGGGTCCCCACTCACACCTGATTGTCATCCCATTGATAAACATCTGACTCTAATTTCACCTTCAAGGTTCACATATTTTTGCCACTCACAGATACGAAATAATGAATCATTGTCCTAAATAAAAAAATGCAAAGTATAATTTTATTTGTCTCTTTTGTTTAATTGGCTTCTTGTTTTCTACTTTTAGTAATTTACGTGTGTAAATCCGATTGTTTTTCATATTTATGCAGAAATTATTTTTAAAGGGTTCACAAACCTTCAAGCACCACTGTCTTTAGATGTAGGGAGATAGGAAGACACAGGGTCTGGTGTAGCTGTTTAATTTGAACTTACAATTAGGTGTAGCTTAATTTGGCTACAATCATAAAGGACTGTTTTGCAGCTATATGTCCTGGGTCAGTTGGGGAGGGCGGGCACAGTATTTAGGGTGAAGGACAGGACAAGTGTTGCTTGCTGGTCTGCTCGTTTTGTATGAATTATGTTCGGTAAACAGACTCGACTAGTCAAACCACAAACTGTGCTACGTGAACTGAACTGTAAGCAAATTGTGTTTGATTTTAGTTCACATTGCCAGCTGTAAGTCTTGCTCATTGATCTGCATGAATGACCGCAAAACCTCTTGCCATTGAAGATGCCAAGTCTCAGTTCAGCTCACCTATACTGTATGTGTGAGTGTATGTGTAAGTAATTCTACTAGATCGTCTCGAGAACTGGGTTGGTCTCTCAGAAAGTGTCCTCAGATGGTTTCCAACCTACATTACAGGCAGAAAATTCTTTGTCAGTCTTGGTGACCATGTATCCGAAGAACATGATATACTAGGTGGTGTTGCACAAGGAAGCTGTCTTGCTCCACTACTTTTTTCACTATACATGCTTCGACTAGGTGATGTCATCAGAGAACACAATGTAAATTTCCACAGCTATACATTTCTGGTGGATGAGGTGGGCTTTCCCCCACTGTGTAATGCCCTTTGGGTTCCTTCTTCATAGAATGAATCAAGAATGAATCATTTGTAGCATTGCTTCAGTTCATCAGAAACAATATCGCTACTACATTGTGCTAATCTCCATTCTTCTGGCCCAAAACAGCATAATTCATGCTCCGTTTGATGTCAAATTAAAAGGTAAATAGTTAGACTCTCACAACCTCATGCTAAATGCCAGTTTACCCAACTAAATGAGCCAAGAAAAACTGGACCCACGCTGCTTTTAAACAGCAATCACAAGCTTAATTCATTTGCATTCAAATCAGGGCATTTGAGCATTTGATTGTATACGTTTGTTTTGCTAAAATCATAGAAAACCAAATGTTGTATATATTTTTGCAGTTGAAATTATTAATTTTACACAAATTAAACACTCTTTTGAAACAAGCAAGCACCTTTTAATTCTTGCATTTGCTGACGAGGCTGGCTTCTTTTTAAAACAGATCTGAAAATGTACAACTTACTATCTGAACACCTGAATGTGATCTGATTGACTCAACATCTTTGAAATATCAAGACCCAACCTCACTCTGAGACACAGCAGTGCCCTAGAAAGAAAAATATCACCACCTAGTGTCAGTTTGAAGTAATAACAGTGGAAGTAAAAACAGCCACCTGCCAATTTGCCAGTCACCATTTATCTGAATAAATTCTAAAGCAGGGTTTGATCAGATCATGTTCTTTAGATGTTAAGTAAAACCTACGCAGTGCTGGAACACCATTGGCTGAAAGGCTGCATTTACATGGCAGCCCAATTCTGCATCCTATCAGATCTTGCAAGTAATTTAGAATTGGGCTGGCTGTGTAAACATGGTCTAAAGGACAAACTTAACCCTTGACAACAGACAGCAGAAAGGCGAATCAGTACGTGTCTTTATTAATGAACCTCAAGCCTAAAACATCCAGCACAGACTAATCAAACCAACACAATCAAACCCAAATGCACCACGGCTCAGAATTCATTTAAAAAAATGTACAAAATGTGATTTTTAAAAAGTTAATATCAAGCCGTTTATTTGGTATACAGATATTCATATATTTATACAGTATATAATATATATATCACATGTGCCACAGCAAATTCACAAACTGATCATCTTTAATATGGAACAAAATAACAAAAGAAAAATCAGAGTAACTTCAGAGGAATACAGTGAAGCGCATCGTCGTGGAAACAATGATACCAACAGGAATGATGAGGTAAACTGCCAAGCAGAGAGAAACTAAACAAAACAAAAACTAATTCAGGCAACAGAGAAGCAGCAGACTGGCGTGGACCCTTAGGTGACACATCTACACAGAGGGCCTTGTGGGTATTCTAATATGCAAATATATACCACACACACACACACACACACACGCACACACACACACACACACACACGCACACGCACACCCATCCACACTAAAATACAGTCTCTTACACACAGTCACACACAACACTGGCACGTACCAACGCCAGGAATCTTATGAATGAACACTTGCTTCTGTGAACACGCCAGGTGAGGTTAGTTCAGCTGAATGACATTCAGAGCAGGAGGGGCGCTAGGAAGGGAAGACAAAAGATGGAGGGATGGATAGAAAGAAAGGAGATGAGGGCAGGACAGGAGAAGAGACAAACATTTATAGAGAGACAGAGGGTGGTCAGAAGAGAGTAAGGACATAACTGAGATGAGAGAGAACCAGGACAAGATAGGAAGAGGAGAGAGAGACAAAGAAGAGAGAGTGAGTGTTCGTGTGACAGTATTGACAGACAACCCAGTGAGGGAAAGGGGCAGTGCTATAACTTGTGGACAGTGTACGTGGTTGGCTCCCTCTCCTGGTCACTCAGAGTCTCGCTGGACCTCAGAGGCGTCAGCCCTGCAGATCGGACACGTCCTGTTAGCCTGGATAGAGAGTGGGAGGGGCAGACACAATGTCAGTTAGAGAGCGGGAGGGGCAGACACAATGTCAGTTAGAGAGCGGGAGGGGCAGACACAATGTCAGTTAGAGAGCGGGAGGGGCAGATACAATGTCAGTTGGAGAGCGGGAGGGGCAGATACAATGTCAGTTGGAGAGCGGGAGGGGCAGATACAATGTCAGTTAGAGAGCGGGAGGGGCAGATACAATGTCAGTTAGAGAGCGGGAGGGGCAGATACAATGTCAGTTAGAGAGCGGGAGGGGCAGATACAATGTCAGTTGGAGAGCGGGAGGGGCAGATACAGTGCAATTTAGCCTGCAGAACACTTAAATAAATTCTGGGTAACAACTGCAGTTTTGTGCTAAAATCACATCTCCCGTGAATCTGTCAGCACTGGCTTAAATACGTGAAGTAATGAGCTGCGTTAGGGCTGAACGATGTTGTGTTTTAGGATCGACATCGCGATGTGCGCATGTGCGATAGTCACATCGCCAGAACTTGCGATGTGAAGAAGGGTAGCACCCAATGACAGTATAGGTAGCACCACAGTTTACACAAGTTTGTTGTAAGGTTTGTTGCTAGGATGACATGCACGCCCCGCATGCCTGCACAGTGATTGGTTCGCTGTGATTGGTTGTTGTGCCGTTGCTCACAGCCAACATTCTCTGTCACTGGCAGACCTGTACTAGCGAAAGATGAGCGACAAAGAGGATACGCATTACGCAGGTAAAAAAAGATCGTTTCGTACCAAAAATAAGGTAAAAATCTTTGGGACTATTTCGGCTACAAAAAATTGGATGTTGACAAAAAACAACTACTTTGTCAGGAGTGTTATAAAGATGTGGCTACAAAACAAGGAAAAACCACCCATTTGTCTGATCACTTAAAACGGCCCCAAAAAGCTCTTTACGACGAGTACAAAATCTAATCTCGGATGTCAATCAAAACAAAACACTATTTGCAATGCCTTTGCCAGTATGACACGTTACCAGAAAGGCTGTCAACGACAGAAAGAAATAACAAACGCAATAACATTTCATATCGTAAAGATATGTTGCAATTACACGCCGTCACATTTGCTTATCCATGATTATGATGATGACCAACACTGTTTTACTATGGCACGTTGGCTAAAAAAAGTTGACTTAAAAACAAAAGATTGTGAACCAAAATGCTTATAAGTTCTATTATAAAAAATATATATTTTCAGTATTTTTATAAACCAATCGGGGGTGGGTGTAAAGCTGCTGTTTTATAAAAAAAAGTGTACTGCTTTTCTGTTTACAGAAAATGAAGCTTGTTTATTAGTGAAATTATTAGTATCATGGAATGGTAATTATTGACTGTAGCCTACATTGATGGCAATATCGCAATATATATCGTTGGGAAACAAAATATCGCAATGTAATTTATTTCCAATATCGTGCAGCCCTAAGCTGCGTTGTTCCTGGATTTTTTGTTTTTCGCATATGATTACTTGATGTTTAAACATGGAGACGAAACACAATCAATGTGATATTATGGCTCTGAAATTCCAGGCTTGATATAGCCAGGAAGATAGTTTACGGACACGGAACAGACACAAACGACCAAATTAGGGGGGTTTCAGTAGTGTTTCAGTAGGGTTTCAGTAGGGTTTCAGTAGGGTTTCAGTAGGGTTTCAGTAGGGTTTCAGTAGGGTTTCAGAGATTACCCAAAGCTTTGTGCACATTTACACATGGTGAGTGTGGAGGACATCAGGCAGACACTCACCCTGAGCCACTTGTCAACACACTTCCCATGGAACTCGTGACTGCAGGGTAGAACGCGTAGCAGCTGGCGAGACTCAAAGTCACTCATACACACGACACACCTGGAAAACAACAGCTCCACATCACAACAACGCTAATAGAACAGAAACACAGACTGTAATACCACAGTTCCAATTTAAAACCATGTTATTACAACAGAAACAACAAAAGGATGGATTGATTGCCAAGGGCAGACCTAGGACAGTAAGTTCAAGGTTCTATGAGTTTGTTGCCACGAGGTGGTACTCACAGAGTCTGTTCTGATTGGTGGTTGTTGGGATTGAACCTATAGGAAGGCAGCTGCTCAATGTCCCCCTTAGTCAGCCCCCTGAGTTTAGCTTCTCCCAGACGCTCGGCCAGGTTGAGGAGAGCCTCGTAGTTCTCCACCTCCCCGTCCTCGACGTCCAGCTCAAGGCTGATGGCTGGACCAGTGGGCTGGACTGGCAGCATGGAACTGACGGGCAGAGAAATAGGCTGTGGTCAACTAGACTGGAACAACCCTAAGATGACAGCTCATCTCAAACAATGAGAGAAATTGTTTCATACATAAGAAACTTACATTTTTTGAACCATTTCAGTAGTTTCAAAGAAGTGGCAGTCTATAAAGTTTCTGAACTACAACAACCAGGATGCCGAGCTGAAAAGCGGCTGGGTGACTTACAGAAAGTAAGGCAAGAAGCTGGGATGGTAAGGCGAGGGTGGCAGTGGCTGCTGGGCGCGATACCGTCGTCCTGGGATACGGCGTGGCATGAAGCTGGGATATGACTAAGAGGAAGGACAGATGGAAAATCACCATTAACATTGCATCACATGTAGCTCTGAGCATGGCTTTTACAATGGTAGGGTTTTGGGTTCAAACCCAATGGGGGACCATTAAAGAAAATAAACTGCATTCTATTGTAAAAATTCTGTCATTTCCTGGTTGCTAAAAATCTACACAGTTAACTAAATGTTGTTCCAACTGTATATAATATATAATATAATATTGTATTCAGAGATAGTTATCTACATTTTACAAAAATATTTTAAAGATGTACAGCTTCTTTTAGGTTGAAAAAGTGACAGTAAGTATCACGCTATAAGGGAAGGTTGTTTAGAATGCAAACTGATAATGCTGTAATTCAAGCAACTTCCACGGGGTGGCAGCAAATTAGAGACATGTCCTTTAAATGTAGATGTAGCAGTAGATACCATATTATAGAAACACACTCACCACTCCAAAAAACTCCTGTGGCAGTGCATCATGGGAGAGGAAGTGGAGCTGTGTGGAGTGGGTGGGCAGGCCCGGGTGAGTGGCAGGGGGGTAATGAAGACCCGCCCCTAACGACAGGTGCTCCCCTAGCAACTCCACGTCATTCTCTATCCTCTGTAACGGCTGGAAAGGAACACAAGGGCGAGGCTTTAAGCTTCTACGACTCGTTGACATACAGCGCAGACTGGAACCATTTGGACAGTGACACAAACTTGGATCCAGGGTATTTACATACATGAGTCATGAAGCCCTTTTAATACATAGTCTCACCCAATTAGAGCAGTGGTTCTCAAACCTCTCCTGGGGACCCCCAGGCATGCCATATATTACAGGTATCCCAGATCTAGCACACCTGAATCAACTTAACAACTAATCATCAAGCACTTTCCTGCTTCATTCAGGTGAGCTAGTTCAGGGCTACGACAAAATGTAAGATTGCCAGGGTTCCCCCAGGAGAGGTTTGAGAACCACTGGTTTAGACGACAAAAGTAATTGACTAATGAGTTGCTAAACATTTTTTGGCTAAAGGTCGACGATTAATCGCTCTGGCCATATAATTACAGCGGATTTGGTGTATACATAACAAATTGGTAATATGCGCTTTTTTACATCAATTATGGGCAATACATTTTCAAAGATGAATGTCCTCTACAGTTAAACTGCAAGCCACGAGGACCAACTATCATGTCATCTAAAGGACCTATTCTGCAGAGAAACCCAGGTAAATTGCTAGCTAGCATGAAACGCATCTGTAAGAAAATCTAAATATTCACATTATCACTAGTAAGCTACACATGGTTGATATTAGGCTACCAGTGTAATGTCAAAGTAGGGCAAGTTCACTGCTTTGATCTGTGAACTCTGCTCCCATTCTGTTTTTAAATCAACCAACATTTCTGCCCCCCCATCTAATCTCAGTCAGGTACATGCAAAATTAGTTCTGAACTGCTACACCAGGTTAACTAGCTTTTGTAGCATATAAAAAATGTGGTGCATTGTATCTATCAAATCACAGCCTCCAACTACAGGTGCTAGAATCAAACCGGGGCTGGTTTAACAGAAGTCCTACCACAAACAAAGTACATCATCGCGCAAAATGAACATGTCTAACCATATGAAATTTACTCAAAACCACTACACACAATATTTTGTTTTACAGCTTGGCGTAGTGGGCTAAGTCGCTGCATTGCAGGACAAGCTACGTCATGAAAGTCAGTAGTTCAAGCCTGACTATGGCTTCTCAGACTTTGCCCGGAACCTCAAGCATAACGCAGTGCAAATTGCCATAGCGCTGCACAGGATTTAAAATAGAATCGGATTATCTCCAGCAATGCAGTGTGCAGATCGAGCACCTGTATGTTCAATCATGGAAGTATAGTTGGTGAGTGTAATCATCCCACACATGATCTGACTAATGGCCGGCTCAGCGACGTGTTTGTATGAACCACGTGAGCGCCCTTCACCATCTGAAATCTGTCCAGGGCATTAAGGAGCTGCTGACGTAGCAGGGTTAGTGGGAAAAAGACCAATTGGGAAAGCAGAAAACTAATTAAAACATAATAATAATAATAATATTTAAACGTCCATATTTAGCTAAAAGGCGTTCTTGTTTCCAGCCAATAACAATAGTGACATCACACTGGATATGCAGCGGAGTTTACAGGATTAGATTAAATTAATGGTCTGTCTGCACCAAGACAGTGATGAGTGCATAATGTTGTTTGGGGATTTTAACTGATGTTCTTAAACATTCTGTCAGATTCAAGGTGCGTAAACTAACGTTAGCCACTTGGCACGCTTACGACTGCACAATAGTCACACAGCTCAGCGCGAGAGAACAGATTTGAGGATTAATCCCATGTTTCTCAGTTACTGACCATTTTATTTACATGGTGTTTAAATACTAGTTTAAACCTGCACTGTAACTTTTTTGAAAACTACAAAGAAAAACAAAAACAATGTAATGACTAGTAGCCGTTGGGAACTAGCATATTGGATCCAGGGGTGGAAAACTTAAATAATATAAAATACGACAATAGTAGAATAGCAAAATCGACATTTCACAATATCTAACTACAAACAAATGCATATTATAGACAAAATGCTCGTTTTTGATTACAGTGTATTGTCCCTGTATTGTTCCTGTTTTCAGTAATAAATAAATAAATACATAAAAGATCATTTTAAAAAATCTACATAAAATTCAGGACAAATTAATGTAACGTTACATATTGCAGCTTTAAGATTAAAATGCAACTGCTACTAAAGAATAGCAGATTCTAATGGAGTGACTCAAATACCATGGTAACCTTAAAGCGACAGCTTCATTTTGTTTAAGACTCAGTGACAAATATTAAACCTAGAACAGTTTATACCTTGTTACTGACTGAGAATATACTTATTATTTGACATTAGAATTGTTTTTTGTATAAACTCAAGTTTGATCTTTGTTAGGTTATGAACAACAGAACAAAAGACTGCACCACCCGGCACTCACCGATCGGGCCTGCTGTGTAGGGTAGGGACCAAACTGGCTTGGCTGTGGCAGGTGAGGGGGGTGATGGGGGAGGTGAGCAGCGTGGGAGAGGTGAGGGGGGGTCAGGAGGAAAGTGGGGTCGCTGGACAAAAGGGAGGGGAAGGGGTACGGCATGGGCAGGTGCTGTACAGAGCACGTCTGCAGAACCTGAGAGACACATTTACATAACATTACCAACAGAAGGGACACCTTACATTTGTATATCAAAATAAACACGTTAAGGAGCCTCTATAGAGTAACAGTATCAAACAGAGGCCCAGTCAGACACACAGTAAGAGTCAGAGTAACAGTATCACTAAGAGGCCCAGTCAGACACACAGTAAGAGTCAGAGTAACAGTATCAAACAGAGGCCCAGTCAGACACACAGTAAGAGTCAGAGTAACAGTATCAAACAGAGGCCCAGTCAGACACACAGTAAGAGTCAGAGTAACAGTATCACACAGAGGCCCAGTCAGACACACAGTAAGAGTCAGAGTAACAGTATCACTAAGAGGCCCAGTCAGACACACAGTAAGAGTCAGAGTAACAGTATCACTAAGAGGCCCAGTCAGACGCACAGTAAGAGTCAGAGT
>JACXGM010019964.1:0-18095 GCA_016801145.1 Umbra pygmaea | reverse complement strand
ATCACTGCTCTAGAGGAGATCTGCATGGAGGAATGGGCCAAAACACCAGCAACAGGGTGTGAAAACCTTGTGAAGACTTAGAGAAAATGTTTGATCTCTGTCATTGCCAACAAAGGGTATATAAGGAAGTATTGAGAACTTTTATTATTGACCAAATACATATTTTCCACCATAATTTACCAATAAATTCATTAAAAATTCTACAATGTAATTTTCTGGATTTATTTTTCTCAGTTTTCTGGAAAGGAAAGCCTTCCCAAAAAAGTGACGGATGTTATAGCTTCACAGAGGCGGCGCACGGTGCAACTCCATGTTCATGCCCAAGGTTTTGGAATGGAATGTCCAACACGCTATCTTCCTGAGACCCAAAATGTTTTGACTTTGTCAACATTCATAATTACATTGTAAACATTTTCTGCTGGTTCTCAGGAGGATATGGGTGTGATGGTGAGGTGTCCACATACTTCTGACTATTTATTGCATCTTCATCTTTTCCTCCTCAGACATGCAAACTAGAGTGGTAACCCTGCTATGGCTCTGGGGAGCGTGGCTGTCCCCTGTCCTGCCCTCATGCACCACAGGAAAGCCAGCAGAGTGTAAGGCTGCCCTGGCAGCTCCTGGGACCAACCTGGCTGGTGAGGGCTTTGATGTGGTAACCATGGAGTGCAAGCAGGCTTACGTCATTGATGTGGACACCTGGAGTAAGACCCAGAATGGGACCTGTACACTCTGTGTTAGCAGATGCTCTTATTCAGAGCGACTTACAATGATTGATTACATTTAGGAGAAACTAGATGAAACAATCACAACTCAGTTAGAATCTCTCCATGTTGTGTGTTTGTTCTTCAGTTACTGGTTGATTGAGGACCCTCCCCTGAACTCTGAGTTCTCTTGCTCCCTGGACCTCCTGCCCCCCCTCTACACCCCCCAGACCAAGGCTGATTACAGATGTTTTCTTGCCACATTTGGCACCCACTTCATCAGGAAGGTTCAGCTGGGGGGGCGAGTGAAGAGTGTCACGTCCCTGCGTGTGTGCCAGGCTGCTCTGAGTGGTTACAAAGAGAATGAGGTCCATCACTTACATACACATACAGATACATACACATTTACACATATTTATGGATGTGTATTTTTAAATAATTTTACATTCTGTTCTCTACCTTATGCAGGTCAAGGATTGCCTTGAGGTTGAAGCTTCTGTCGCCACCCACACAGGATCAGGTGAAATCAATGCTGAGACCAAGTTCTGCAAAAAGGACATTCCGAAACGTGACACCAAGGAAAGCTTTAGCAGCATGTTCAAAGAAAGGTTTGATTGTTATTATTGAAATTATAGATTTTCAATGTGGTGCCCGGTTTAAAACAAGACTAATGATAAACTAATAAACAGGTTTACTGAGGTGGTGGGGGGACAGACAGATGGAACAACTGACCTGCTCTTCTCCCAAACGGGTAAAAAGGGGTTTAGTGATTGGGCAAGCAGCCTGAAAACGGTCCCTGACATCATCAGTTACTCACTCCAACCCCTCCACCAATTGGTGAAGCAGGCCAAGAAGAAGGCAGAGCTGAAGAGAGCAGTGGAGGACTACATCATATAACACGCCCTGGTCAAGCACTGCTCTGGGAGGTGTAAGAACGGCTCCAAGCCCAGTGCCCATGACTCCTGCCAGTGTGTGTGCCAGGCCAGCAAGGAGATGACCAGCCAGTGCTGCCCGCAGGAGAAAGGCCTGGCCCGACTGACAGTCATAGTGAAGCACGCCACAGGCCTCTGGGGGGACACCCGCAGCGAAACCGACAGCTTCGTGAAGGTATGATTGCTGTCACTTAGTTTGACTTGAAATGAAGCATTTTTACAATCTAATCTATGATTTGACATTTTCTTAGTCCTAACCTCATAATAAACAAGTGTTAGGGAACCTTACTATGTGATTTTTCTTTCAAATCAGTACAGTTTTATTTAATATTTATGTTGATTTTATTTATGAAGGTGTTAATGGGCGCTGATGCCAAGCAGACTAGTGTTATCCGCAACAACAACGACCCCAGCTGGAATGAAATCTTTGTATTCAGCACCATCAAGCTTTCCCTGCTCAGCGAGCTCAAGTTCCAAGTGTACGACGAAGACAAAATTTGGTACGATAAAAACAACAACCTTCTGGGGGAGTGCAGCATCAGGCCTGTCAAAGCAGGGTCTTATAATGATGAAATGTGTTCACTCAATCATGGCAACCTGTACTACTCCTACACTGTCACCTGCGCCCCTGGACTTGGTGGCCCCACCTGTGGAGAGTACGTGCCCTCTGGGATGAACTCTGACCTGTCTGGCCTCTACACCTCCCGTAACTTCCTTAACATGACCCAGGATATGCTGGCTCACATCCGGTTGGGCCGGCCCCTGGTAGACCCACTGGCCTTCGTGGTGAAGCAGAAGTCTGATGTTCTCCCTCGTCTTCCTGTCCTCAATGAGCTGTAGTCAAAACCTCACGCATAGAAATGCACTGTAAACCTGAGCCTGCATAGAATAACTCAAGGGTATATGATTTTTACTTAATTGTCTTAAACAGAAAACTGTTTTATTTCAGCCCAAGCAATGATTAATTGTATATGTCAAAAGCTATAAAGACTTACAACATAAACCATGCAGATCTCATTATAGACATGCACTGTGCCTTATGGTTTGATCACACTGCAGTAAAAAATGTGAGTGCTACATGATCACAAAAGTGGCTAAACTGTTTGTTAAACAAAACAATTAATAGAAAGATTGGAAGTAAGCATTAACACATGACAGACTGTGAGAAGCCACAAGGCCGAAGCTGTGTGGTTATTCCATGGCAACCCACAGACTGGAGTGTTTTTAAATTAGTATTTTTACTGTCACCTGCGCCCCAATTGGGCGCTATATAAATGCAGTCCATTTACCATTTACCATTTACCAATAGAAATAATGAAAAGATAAGCAGACAGTAGACACCCTTGATTCAATCCTCAACAGTTTAAACGTCCGACCTCATTCTTTCTCTTATGAACACTTTCTAAACTTTGGGTGCAAGAGAAAATGATGTATAAAAATAATCAAAATTATATCTTATTAGTACAGGATATTTACGCCTCCATATATCCATTAGGTCCAGTACATCCATGCCTTTCATTCCTTATGAGCGAGAGGGTGTTAATTCACTGTGTGATTACCTTTTTCGGTCCATATGTGTATTCAGAACTGTTTTAAAGTACCCGGCCATAACTAAAGAGTCTTGTGTTGCTTTTATTGTTAATAATTTTGTATATATATTTTCAAAAAATTCTGGATCATCAAGATTTGGACCATATAAGTTGAAAAGCCATATCTGTTTCTGGTCAATTCATTAAAAAAATTATCCATCTATCATTAGGATCTGTTAATACACTTTCTACATTTACATCAAAATGAATGCTAAATAATGTTATCAGTCCTTTTGAATTTCTTTGCCCGTTGGCAAAATATAATTCCCATTCCCTTTCCATACAACTTCATTAAGTTTCTTGTAAACAATAGATAGTATATTCCTTTTCTTTTAGCCAGGCAAATACTGCACGTCTTCCTATTATTGGCAAATCCATTACAATTATACCTGGCCAAACGTAATTCACCCGTGACCATAATAAACATAAATTAAATTTCCATTGATTATAATATTATTTTTGACACATACCATCAGAAGGCAGGATGAGTAAAGTAAAATAAATCTGTTTGAAGATATTTCCATTACTACCAAATAAACCATCAATTGGTCCATGTTATCCCACCCATTAAATCCCCTCATCATCCCATTATGGCTAGCCATCCAACCCAGATTTCCCCTTAGCCTGAGGTACCTGAGAGACCTGGGGCCTCATGTATAAACTTTGAGTACGCACGAAAAGCTTGCGTATGCTGGTTTCCATGCACATGGTGTGATGTATAAAAATTTACTTGATGTGAGAATATGCGAGTCGTCACGGAAACTTTTGAGCAGACGTGAGAATGTGCGGGCAGTACGCAAAGTCTTGTCTGGCTCTGTAACGTGACAAATTCTAACTGAAAAGTTAAATTACAAAATAAAGTGTCCACTACAGTTACTGTAATACGTCTATGACGTTGAATATTGTAATTACATCCGCTAATAAAAGTTTGATCGTTGATGTGGATGACT
This sequence comes from Umbra pygmaea, assembly GCA_016801145.1. Taxonomy (NCBI): domain Eukaryota; kingdom Metazoa; phylum Chordata; class Actinopteri; order Esociformes; family Umbridae; genus Umbra; species Umbra pygmaea. The sequence goes on along the minus strand of JACXGM010019964.1, from coordinate 13,923 downwards.
CACATCAAAATGCCAAAACCCAAATGGGAAATGCTATTACCTTAATCTGCCACCACTTAATAACTTCTGTTAAACTTGAGGGTGTCAAACGAACGACAAAATCATTCAGGAAATGCATGTCACCCTCTGTATATGGTTAACATTGCACACTGCACAGATTATTTACCACAGATGAAATATATACGTGCTGTGCTGTGCAACTACAAGATTGGCATCGGAAAATGCAATTGTCTCTGTGAGCCTGACTTTGGCACATCCATAACGCACGGGAGGCATGATGCCCGGATCCACCTCCAGTAACAGTTGTGCAAAATCACACTGTTGATGCTCAATTGATTCTGTGGGTTGTGTAAATAAGTGAACAAGGTGTGGGAAATTAGGTGTAGCCTATAAAAGGATGTGTAAATCATGCTGCTATACTTGATGCGCAAAGGCTGCTCTGGCACTGCTAGAAGACATTGCAAATAGGAGAATCCGGAGAGAGCGTGTACTCAAAGACCAAACTGATTTGCTGGCCCACGATGATGACTGGCTTATGAGTCGATTCAGGTTGCCAAGAGTTATCCTGTTGGAACTCTGTGCTGAGCTTGGGCCGGCTTTAGAACATGAGACAGCAAGGAACCACGCGTTACCTGCCCCTTTGCAAGTTCTCACCACAATGGGCTTCCTCGCAACGGGCGCTTTTCAGTGAGAGCTGGCTGACCGGTCAGGCATTTCCCAACCATCTCTGAGCCGTGCCATGGCAGCTGTATGGAACGGTCTCATCCATATGTCACCCAGGTACATAAAATTTCCCTTCACTGTTGGTGAGCAGGGCAACTTTAAACTGCAATTCGCAGCATCGCATTGTGCTCGCATGCAGTGTGCTGCACAATGTGGCAAACAAACGTGGTGTGCCTCTGCCCCAGGCCGAAGCAGTGATGGATGAACCCGACCTGAGCCCACGAACATTGGACCCAATGCAGCAGCCTTACAGCTTCGGTTAGAGGTCATACAAAGAATGTGAAAAAGCAAGACAAGGTGCATTTACTTTCTGAGTTCTTTTATTGCGTCACATGAGTTAGTCAGCCCATCATTAAGTCGTCTTAATTCTCTCAATTTTTCCCTTATGGTGTTCACAATTTAGTTTTGGGACTGCAGCACAGCATCATTGAGGACACGGCCAGTCTGGCATCCCTCAGCAGCGGAGGCACGTGGCGCAGCTGAACCAGTGCGCAGACTGTCCCCTGCCGTGGAGGTGCTGGCCACACATGGGTCCCTCCTCTCCCCTTCCCCCTCCTTCTCCTCCTGGGTCTCCCTTGTGCCGGACTCCTCAGTTTCCACATTATCTAAAATAAACGACATTACATCATTTGGTTCAGTCTGCTTCTTTTACCTTTTCTTTTGGACGGAAATATCTTTTTTTAACTGGTCTTTAAATGTCTAAGCCGTGGTGTATTTTAAACTTACCAGGTTGAATGTTTGTGTCCCCCTCACATGCAGACAGAACTCCAGCTTTAAGTGTCTTGCCGATGACTGCAGCCAACCTTTCCTCCTGTGGCGTGAACGCAGATGCTCCCGACCCCCCACCTGTAGCTGCCACACTGTTACGATGGCCACTACTCATTTCTTAATTTCGAGTTTGACACCGGACCATTTTTTCTTGATTTCTGCCACGGTCCGGTTCTCCGAACTTACAGCATTTACGGCCCTCGTGACACTTTCCCACTCCCCCAACTTCCTTTTGTTGCTAATTCCTGATGACAGGCCGCCAAACAGGACACATTTCCTCGCCTCCACCTCTGTTATTAGCACCTCGATCTCACAGTCTGTGAAATGATTCTTTTTTCCGTGTTTATCCATTGTAATAAAAAAAAAAATGACCTCAGCTCAGGGGCACATTTATAGGCCATCTGCTTATTAATTTCTGTGAGGAGACAAGACAGGGTCATTGGCTCATACACGTGCGGTCAATCTCACCTTTGATTGTAATTTATAAAGGCGTACGACCGGTTTTATACATGTGAATTTTTCTGTGTGTAGGTACTTCTCCGGTTTTGGCCGTACGCCATCTTCTGGTATGTAAGCTGTGCAATCTTTTATACATGAGGCCCCAGGACCTTCGTGAGTTTTCTCTGTATTTAAAGGAATTGTCTGGGTAAATATGGAGTCGTATGCATATTTCACATGTTGTGCGTGTGTAAATATTATACTGTTGCAGAAAAATTATTTACAAATCATTCATTCTTCTAAACCTTTCATCACGCAAGCAGAGATACAACCTCAAAATGTTTTCCCATGTGGCAGAAAAATGTATGGAGTTATATTCCAATCTTTATTCAAGAGTGCATTATTTCAAATTGAGAGCATTTCTCAAAGATATTACATTCATATTTTGTAATATTTTCCCTCAAAACCTTGCTCTCACACTAAAATAGTCACTGCTCACACATTGATTTGCTCCGCTTGTGCTCAAACTTTCAGCTTGGACTCATATGTTGTTGCTTGGACAGATTTCCTGCTCTCTTCCTCCGCACACTCAGGCTGCTTCTTCACACTTGCAAATCTTCTCCGCATAGATTTTTTCTGCACTCACCAATTGTTGGTGTCACAATGCTATCAAAATTCTTCAACCAATAGAATGCCAGTTGTAGTGTTGACCAATGTAATTAGCCTTGCCCATTTGAAAATGCATTAATATTACTTTAGAACATCTCTTGCAGGTGGATACTGTACCTGCACAGCTCCTCCACTCCTGCCTTCCAGATGTTTTTTTATATGTATATCCTTTGCATTATTGCAACTTTTAAAATAAAAAGGCCAATTATATATATATATATAAATAACATACGAATTGTATTTAAATATTTATATTCTTTTAAATCAGGAAGTAATACAAATTCACTTGTAATACTTCAGTTTGACAGCTACATAAGTAAATGCACATAAAAAACATATGACAGGAAAGACATGAACAGTCCAATAAAACACAACGTCCATCGCAACGTGAACTCTACTAGCAGTAGCCGTTTAATGCAACCCTTTGTCTATCACTTAACACCACAATATCTCTTCCTCCTTGCTTGGCATCAGACTAGTGGGAGTAGATGAGCCGTGGAGGTACAGTACCCCCCTGCACGGGATGTTAAAGTAAATCGAACACACCCTCAATGGGGCTGGGATCATTTCATTGGTCTTCCACTACAGCTGGCATTTTATTGGTTAGAAAATTCTGATAGCATTGTAACACAAACAATCCAAGAGTGCAAAAAAAATCTGTGAGGAGAAGATGAAGCTGAGAGCAGGAAATCTTTCTAAGCAACAACGTAGTGGAGTCCAAGCAGAAAGTTTGGGGACAAGCAAAGGAAATCCAAGCATGAGCAGTGACTATGAGAGCAAGCTCTATATAATTTGAGCCCATAATTACATTCGAAAACCAGTCCAAGTTACACATTATATGATCCACAAATACAATTTTTGTTTCTTGTGGATAGTGAATTACATTTGTGAATTGTGTTTCATATTTATAGATCATTATGGATGTTACTTTTATTTGTCCATTGCATATTCCATTTACAAATTGTAGTATATATTTGTGACTTTTAGTCTGCACATTTGCAATAATATTGAAGAACACCCATTTCCATATTCACTCTAGTCTTCCTGCCCACAATGAGCTGTAATCAAAACCTCATGCACAGAGATAAAATGAAAACCTTAGCCAGCGTTCAGGTTTAATTGATATGCAAAACTTCTCTAGGTTCTTCTGTTGAGTCAAACACTAGGATGCAAAAATCACACAAGAACAAGTCTGTAGAAGTTTATAAAGCATTTGAGCTCAGATATGATAAAGGAAATAAATGCAAAACGTAACATTTGACACTAGGTTATAAAGATCCAATTCCAGACATTACCTCCTATTTCTAGCCAATAATAATAAAAAATATTCATATATTGCTCAATAGTTGGTGAATCGAATGTTGAATAATTAATTAGATGATGTCACAAAGGTAGATTCTCTATCCTCTAGAAGGCAGCATGGTTCTATGAACTTTTTGGTCAAGCTGACCTTGGTTGGCCCAAGTAAATTAACAGCCATCCATTCATTATCCATTTCCATGAGAAACAGTCCTCTGATGAGTTCTGTACTAAGGAGAGAACACTCCCCACATCTGCCATGATAATAAAATATATATTATGCGATCATTGTCAAATACAGAGAATTAATTGGATGTGGAATATGGAGACAGTTTATTACTAGGCTGGGAAAGGAAAGACTCCTAGTTAGGTTCTGCTTTGGTATGCAGTTACTGAGATAATTAATTTTGAAAAGATGAAAAAAAAAAGGTTCTCTCCACTGTGTTCTGTCCTACCCAAGTACAAAGATTGTTTAAAATGGATAATTGAATGCTTATAAGAAATGCAGTAATACTGAGAGATGATTGTTTTGTTCATTCATGATTACAGTGAAACTCCAATCAGACTGATATATATGAATCAATATTATATAAAGAACATTCTTCTACACCTGCTTATACAACTTTAATGTACTGTATACTATTTTTTAGACATTTGCAGAATAAAGAGTCACACTTCAATATCTTTAGAGAGATTTCTTTAATTCAATTGGTACAGCTAAATGTTACAGCTTCTCTCTCACTAAAACAGTACACACATTTTCTCACTCACCCTAAAATGATGCAGATATTCTTATGAACCCACAGAGCTGGATCACAGGGGTGCGGGCCTCAATGGCTACCTATAAGGGGGCTATTTAGGGTTTCTAGCAGTGGAAGTCAATGGCTGGCAATGAGGAGGCTATTTTGGGTTTTAGGAGTGGAAGTCAATGGCTAGCAATGAGGAGGCTATTTAGGGTTTCTAGCAGTGGAAGTCTAATTAATAAGTCACCCTGGTCTACAAAAGCATGATCTTCCAACAATCCCAGATCATAGTTGTTCACACTAAATATCTATCCCATAACAACAAGCACCTTGGTTACAAAGTTCTCTGAAAGTCTAAAACAAGTCAGGGCACACCTACTTGCATACATCAGGGATATACAGTTGTGTTCTTAAGTTCGCATACCATGGCAGAATTTGTGAAACTTTTGACAATATGACTGTTCATGCAAGAAATATGACTGTTATGTAAGGATAGTGATCATATGAAGCCATTCATTTTCACATACATGTAGTTGTTTGGCTCCTTCGAAAACCATACTGATAACAGAAATCCCACAAATGGCCCTTACCAAAAGTTTACATACCCTTTAATGTTTGGCCTTGTTATAGACACACAAGGTAACAGGTTAAAATGGCAATTAAAGGTTAATTTTCCACACATTTTAAATTGTAAATAGTGTCTGTGTATAGTCAATGGGTTTGTTAGTTCTCAGGTGGATGCACTGAGCAGGGTAGATGCTGAGCCATGGGGAGCAGAAAAGAACTGTCAAAAGACATGCATAATAAGGTAATGGAACTGTGTAAAGTTGGAAAAGGATATACAAAGATATCCCAAGCCTTGCAAATGCCAGTCAGTGGTGTTCAATCACTTATTAAGAAGTGGAAGAGTCAGGGTTCTCTTGATACCTAGCCAAGCTCAGGTAGACCAAGAAAGATAATCAGCCAAAACTGCCAGATATATTGTTCAGGATACTAAGAAAAACCACCAATTAGCATCAGCAGACATACAGGCTGCTCTGGAAAAAGATTGTGTTGTTTCAAGGGCCACATTACGACAATACTTGAACATAAATTTTCTGCATGGTTAAGTTGCCAGAAAGAAGCATTTACTGTGCCAGTGCCATAAAAAACCTTGGTTACAATATGCCCAAAAACACATTGACACACCTTACAGCTTCTGGCACACTGTAATTTGGAGTGACAAGAACAAAATAGAGCTGTATGCTCAACCATAAGCGCCATGTTTGGAGTAGGGATGTGAAACCAATGAGAAATTAACAACAAATGTTTTGCCTGCTCACTCACGTTCTTTAAAAATGGTACATCTATTAAAAATTCTCTAGGGGTATGCAAACTTTTTAGCACAACTGTATAGCCTCTGGAAGCATTTTGCATGATCTAACAGGGTGGATGAGCATTTATTTAGAAAAATGAATGATTTCAAATGTATTTGCATGAAATTAAATTAAGCTACTTTACTAAAAATATTGGTTAATTGGTTTTAGGAAAACATAATGAATCAAAGTCCTGCAATTTGCATGGGGTCAACATTTTCAATGATTTGTGACTTTTAAGTGTTTTTAATAAACAAAAAATTCTCTGAGATCATAGATAGATTTTTTTGTTTTTCATTTAAGAACAACTCTTATCTATATTGTTGGGGTGTTTTGATTATTATCCAACAACCCATCATTAGTCCTTTTATTACAGTTCCTCTTTGAAATAGAGGCTCTCACTTGATGCTAAAAGACTTTTCTAGGCTTTTTTCGGCTTGATTACTTGTGATCTGTTGCCAGGCAGCAGGAATATCTGCAGGGAGTGCATCATACTCTTTAGCAAACTCTTTATTGTATTTTGCCATAATGTATTTCCAGTAATCTGAGGCCTGAATGCTGGCATCTGCAGGAATTTGCCAGTCAGGATAAATGTCCCGGTATTTCTTGTAAGGGTGAAACTTTCCACCTGTTTCACAGCTTGAGAATTCCATTTCACTGAACACACAGGAAGAGCAGACATCAGTTACAAGTTCTCTTGAATATAATGATCTGTACCGACCAAGTCCCTGTGGCCTGTGTATTGATGCACAGTGGTCTTTGTGGGCCTTTCCTCCTGCCTCACATGGTGCCTTGCAGAACGGACACTGCTTCCCACAGCCAAATAGTCTTGTGAACAGAATATCCTGTGGTTTCGTCTTCATCTGTTCCAATTTCTCATGTATATCCCTTGTTTTTTTAAACTCTTCTCTCACAGACTGTTCCATGTCTTCAACAGACTTCATAAGCCAGTGGGCAAATTGTTCCTGGTTTGAATTGTTCAGAATTATTGCAACTTCCAATGCATCTTGGGGAATAACCAGCATATCTCCAAGTTCCTTGCATATATCCTGAATGAATTCCCTTATGTTGGCATTCTTATTCTCCCTTGATTTTGTGATTGCCTCAGAGATGCCTTTGATTATAATTTTAAGTTTAACTCAAACATTTTACTCCCTTCAGAGAAGTTTTTCACAATGTCACCCACAATCCAATTCTTCACAAAGACTTCATAGCCAGAAATGTATTTTACATAGTTGGCAAATTTGTTTTCTGACAGCAGTTGCTTCAGAATAGAATACTGGAAAAATGCCCGAGTGCTGAATTTAAAGGCGTTCTTTCCTGTCAACATTCCTTCAACAACTTCTGTACCCAGAGAGCTGGCAACACAGGCTTTTACTGCAGGTCGGAGACACAAGTCGGTAAATTCTGCAGCTTTCTTCTGACACTGATCTTGTCCACTAAACAAGTCTCTAAAGTCTGCCAAATACTTATCTTTAAACTGTTCAAGGCACCAACGAGGATTGTTATCACGTATGAACCGCTCATGCATTGCTTGGAAAGACCTGGATGCAATTGCACAAATATTTAATTTAATAAAGACTTCAAAATTTTCACTGGTCCCAAGATCTTTGTGTGCTTCCAAATGTTGTTCAATCATCTGCAGGATCTCTTGAATGTAAGTTTCATGGTAATCGGTTTTATTTTGCAACTTCTCATTCACAAATACTATGCACTTGTTTATGAGGTTGTCCGCCATGATCTGTGTTTTTCTCGTTTGCTCATCCAGGTAAAAAGCTTTAACAAGTGTCTTAAAAAAATCCCTTTGGAGAGACTTTGAATGGTTCTCTTCCATAATCATTAAGTTTCAGATTGTTCAGCTTTTCATTCACTGAACCTCCTTTCTGCTTCATGTTAGCACGGAGCTGGTTAGAAACATGGCTCACAACATCTTTTTTTGTCAATCCTGTAAAAGAGAGGCTATCCACAGTTTTCTTCCATACTTTTTCAAATTCTTCATCAAGCTCCTGGTCTGACATCTGAAATTGTTTCTTTCTGCAATCCTCAAGCAAATTCAACACACTTTTCTCCATCACGGCTATGTGGTTTTTCTTAATGTTGTCTAGCTGGATCATTCCGTGTTGAATCTGAACAGCAGCATCCAGTTTACTAAATAAAGAGGTTTCTAGATCCATTTTGATAGTTCTGATGCTGTTCGCGAAAACCTCTCTGTATCTCTCCACTAGGTAGACATGGCCTTCAGCCTGTTGGTAGTACTTGTTGAGCTTGTCAAGAAGGGTCTCCTCCATTTTGACGAGTTTCATTGAGACTTCATTTCTCAACTGACCAAGAAAATCACTCATGTCACATATCTGAGTCTTCATTGCGATTGTTCCAAAGTTGGAAATCCTTGTTTCAGCATTTGTCATCCATGTGTGCATTGTCTTCCTGAATGTCCATTCCCATTTATTGAACTCAATGCACAACTTCATGTACGCATCAGCCACCAAGCTGTTTCTGAAGCTAAAAATAAAGTTTTCATACTTCACAGCACTCCACAGGCTTTTCATCCACTCCAGAAAGTTCATAATGTTGTTTCCAGAGGATTCACAGTCTTGAAAGACTTCAATCATGTTCTTTTTTAATTCATAGACTGACCCACTGTACCCAGAGTTGACTGGAGCCATTGGAGGATTTCCATCCCAAAGTCCAGGGATGTACCAGTTACCAGTTTCTGGGTTGTACTCCATCACATCAGTGAAACTCTTGTTCTCCTCCTTGTTTTCCATTCTGGCTGCTGCCTGAGTCATCTCATTCAATTGCTCCAACAACATTTTCCTGTCTCTCATGTTCTTGTCATGTGCTGAGACATCTGCCACATTCTGGTGGACAAACTGACACTTGGGTTTTTTTCCTACTTCTTTCATTCTGAGAAAAGCATGGACCACGATCTGCAGGATGTCCTTCATTTCTGTTGAGTTCTCCATGGCAATATTTATTATTGTGACATCACTCAGTCCAACAACAAGTGTGGCCAACTCATTGTCATGCTCATAGCTGTCATCAAGCTGGGCAAGCTCTGGTGACTTTAATCCTTCAGTGTCAATGATCACAACAAAGTCGCAATTAAGCACCTTTTTAAAGTCCTCTTTGACTTTGATGAGTAGCATGAAGGCCCCTCTAGTGCATCTCCCACTACTAACTGCAAACTGCACCCCAAACATAGTGTTTAGTAGAGTGGACTTTCCTGTACTCTGAACACCAAGAACGGTTACCACCAGGATCTTACTCTTTGGCTGAACCAACAAATTAAGCTGTAGTAGAACATCGCTCTACCATCCCAGGGGAATATTAGATGCGTCTCCATCCACCAGCTCTAGAGGAAATCCATCCAGAAGCAACTCAGCACATAGTCTGGGAAGGTGCTGCAGTTGTTGCCGTGACTCTTCATTTTCTCTAAGTAAGACTGCAGACTCATAGAGCTGACCCATTTCCCGTAGAAAATGTTCAGTTCCCAATGAACTATTTGATATTTCTCTATCAAGATCAGCAATCTCTTTTTTGTTTTCAGAGGAATTCTGTGACTTCTCTTTGTACTGCTCCCTAAGGCCTGAAAGTTTTTTACATGACAGATTGTCCAAATTCATACGCGTCCATTTTAAGAAGTACATCCTCTCTAGCCCGGCACTGGATATTGCATTTATGAAGCACGTCATTGCATCAGATATGTCAAACCTCCTCTGCTGTTTCCGAAGAAGTGTTTTCTCTTCTTGCAGTTCAATCTTATAAGTCTCAATGTTCTTATTTCCAGCTTTCCGTAGTCTGCATTCCTCTTTCTCTAAACGTGCTAGCTCCTTCCAAATCTTTCCTTGCAAAGGAAGCTGTTCTTCTTTATACTGTGGTATGTCAAGGATTTGTGATGTGATTGCATGAGCATTTTGCTTGGCATTCTGACATTCTTGGCAGTCCTCATCAACCACGATCCCAAACTCGTGTGCCACTTCAGCCATCTGGTCCAATGACATGTTGGACTTTGAAGTTTTGATTACTTCATCCACTGCTTTTCGCAAATTCTTTACAAAGTCTGCATCATTCATATTTTTGGTCTTCAAGATGATGTTGCTTTTCGTTAGTTTCAATGATGTTGCTATTTTCTTTAGAGTGTCAATTTTAAAGCTCTTGCTCTGTGGGTTACCCACTAAAAACAACTGTGCCTTGGTTTGTTGACCAGTCAGTAATTTGTAGTTGGTGTCCAGTTTGTCAAAGAATACAAAGACAGCTGCAGATGTCTGGCAAATAAAGGAATACTGCGTCTCAAAGGAACTGAGGTCCCCTCTAAGATTGGTGACAGCCACAGCTTCACTAAAAATGTCAATGTTTTTTTTCCCACTAGGAAGATACCAGCTTATCTCAACCAATCCATCTGATATCCTTCGTGGGCTATCACCACATTCCATGTCATGGTGGACAAAGGTATCATGATACTGCTGGGGATTGCTGAGTAGCTTGTTTAAAATTAAGGACTTGGACAGAGAGCACTCACCTAATCTGACAAAAGAGACCATAGGAATTTCAGAAAGAACAATCCTTTCTTCAACAAATCCTTTTTGGTCTGCTAGTGAATGAGGTCTGAATTTCTTAACAATGTCTCTCATGGCCCAAAGCATGAATGTGCACTGTTTTGTATTACAATTGGGAAGAAGTAAAGGCACAGAAAACTGACATGTTGACATTTTTAGGAGCATCTCTTGCTGGAGAAAACCATCAGAGCACAGAAAGAGTGCAGTGATAATATCTAAGGGGTTCACTATGTTACCAGTGTCTTGGCTATTAACCAGACTATCTATATCCAGTTCTGTATTGTAAAATGAAGCATCAGAACCTGCCTCACTTAATGAGGTACATTTAACACTTCTAGCAGTTACATTAATCATCATTAATCTCTTCAGGAAAGTCCATGGGAGAGCTGATAGAGTTTGAACAGGCTCATCTGTTACAGTCTTTTCATCAATCTGCAGCACGGTGCTCAAGTCCAGCTTCTTTGTCCAGTGTTTCTTCAATCCCAGATCCAGCAGCAAACTATCTAGCTTGGTTTCTGTGGAGGGAAAATACAGTTCCAGATCTCTTGGTTATCAAAAGAAAAATATTTTACACTTAATTCAGAATATAAATGCTCAAATTATTGCCACCCTTAAAAAAGATTAGCAAAAAAGTTATAAAAAATAAATGTCACCATAAAATGTGAGCAAAATCAAACTAATAAATTAGTTCAACATACTACAAAAAAAATGTAATCAAGAAGTACATAAGTATTCCCTCAAACAAGTGGCACAATTATTGTACCCTAGAAATGCGATCATACCAAAACAATCATACCAAAACAAATAGAATTACCTTACTGCCATGAATTCCTGTTTCACGCAATATACATATGAGGTTGCATACATGACAAACTCCCTTATTAAAATTTCTATCAAGGCAAAGAACTCACAATTGTTTAACATTGCGCTTGTAGCTAGTCAAACCAGAAAAAAAAAACTTTCTATAAGGGGAACAACGGCAAATATCTACTATTTGTTAAAGTTAATAAACGCCATGAAGTAATACTGTCTATACGTGTGCGTCACTCTGAAGTTGAGTGCAAACCCCACAGATCCTAAGGCAGTTTACCACAGATCACTAACACACCTCATTCTGAATTAGGTGGAGCACCCGCTTTTTTTAGTGACTTGCATTACTCTGATGGGAACACAACTATGATCCAGACACTAGTTTCTAATTACTCTTGGATCTTAGCACTGACCAAACATTTCTGTGCACAGCTACATTTACTCAAGTAGGGCAGGGTCATGCTAGCATAATTACAGCATCATAATGCATTAGTAGGGCGAGAGGAATATAGCCCTAAGATAACTTTTTGGAAAATCATGCATCTACCTAAAAAACAAAATGTTATTTGATACATTTGAGATTTGTTTTCTTTCTTTAATAATTGAAGTATCTTTAGTATTTGCAACAGGATAAATTTAACTTTTTGGCCACCAGTCACTGGTTTGATTTACGATTTACTATGTTTGCTGTAACTTCAAGGCATATTCAAATATGATTACAAGATGAATGATGCAAAAGTACTGAATATCACCTTTTATTTCTGTTTCGACACAATTTTACTAACAAAAAACAGCACTTTCAGAATGACCTCCCAATTTAATTAGAATGACTGATCTTGTCAGAGTTGGATTCGTAAATCAATTATTAACATTTTCTCTTCATACTGCAAAGGAAACTGAAGAGAATTAGAGTCAAATTGATGTGCTCAATGCCATCTGGTGGCCAATAGTTATTTCCAAAAAACAATACTTGGACGTACCTTAACGCCCAGTGTTTTGGAACACCTCGTTCGTATCGCTCTTTACTGCCAACATTAGATGAGTAACATCTGTATTCTATTAGCCAATACATGTGCAAACTGTATGTTACAGAATCATTTTCTATATTTAGGTTTGGGTGCAGGCTTCAGAATGTAAATTTGCCCAAACTGTTGTTGGTTGCAGACGCAGTTGTGAGCGAGTGAAAATAGTGGCTACCACCACTACAGCAGATGGCAGTGGTAAAATAACCAAAAGGTGCTGAGAACAACTGGCCAAGGGAGTTGATACTCAAAGTGGAAACACCAACAAATTCAGAAATCAATTTGGAAAAGATTACAAATAAATTGGTAAAAAATACAGATTCATGAGGCCCAAAAGTACATTCTTAGGCTGCTAATAATTGAAAGTCATCAAAGTTCATACCTGCTGGAGCAGCCTCTGACTGAGATGCCTTGGAATCTGGACTATGAGCTTGTGCTCTTTGAATGTCCTCATCTTTTCCAAGGTCAGGTAATTGATCACTGGCATTATAAAGGTCCTTCAGAATGAAAATATGAATGACAACAGGGATTTCACATAATTGCATTGTACAAGACAGATGATTAGAAGTACCAATGTTATTTTTATGGACACAAGATTTTGTAAAATAAATTATATCTAACAATTAACAAATGACTGCTTTAACAACTGACCTTGGTGCCTGTGTATAAGTGTAGTGGACCACAGCACAGCTTACCTCTTCCTCTACAGAGCAGTCCATTGGCAGAGATTTTTGAGCTTCTCCACGTTTCCCCCAATCAGAGGCCAAATCTTTCTGATTGTCTGACTCTGCAATAAAGCACAATACTATGTGTGAAACAGTAATAATATGTTGTTTTATCCACCATTTTCTTTCTCCATAGAAGACTTTAGACTCAATGTCTGTTTTATGTAGAGTTAGTCTGGCTCTTCCATAACTTTGTAAATCAGACCCATGAACCCCCCCCCCAATTTTAGACAGGTTAATTTGACCCCCCACCAAAAAAAGTCTAAATCTCAACCAATGGACCACAAACCCTCAATATATAACACAAACCTATGCCCTTAATTGGTACCTGTCACGGATAAATTATGGATCAGGAAACAGATGCAGGTAGTGGAGATTTATTCCTTATAATAGAAGTCCAGGCATGAAAATAACAACAGGCAACTAGCGATAGCGTATACCGTCACAGGAAACAATAATCGACCTCGAGGTGATCACAGCACCCGGCATAAATACTCTGGTGATTGATCTTGATACAGGGCACCTGTGTGCGCAACAATTAGAAACATAGGCTAGCACTCTCCCCTGACAGCTAGGTAACATAACGCTCGCATCGCCTGTACACATATACATCTACATATACATAAATGGGCAGTCCAATAAACACAAGAAAAGGTGAACTACAATGCTATGCACTGCACTAAAGGAAACACAAGAAAACACAACCAAACAATATATACGAATTAACCTAAACACTAGCAGGAGTCCATATCTCAGTTCATATCGGAACGGGAGTCCCACTCTGGGACCCCGTTACAGTACCCTTGCATTTT